>JASAMW010000264.1:0-27306 GCA_030247985.1 Epsilonema sp. ZAB3_2
TAAGGTCTCACACTATAGTTTCGGTGCCAACTTTGAGGCTTCGTCGTAGCCGTTGTACGAAAGATAAAAGTGATCCGTCATAATGTGAATAAAGTATCATTCTTCCTCTACACGTACACCAAACTGCAGCGCCAAAGCTCCTGTATTCGGCGCAGTACGACACGCCAAAGAACACCATAAAAACCATGCGATTTGGGTGTTCCGAAGGAACCGCTGGGTATTTTTCAACATGAGGCATACCGTTGAACGCGTCTTTACGAGAGGAATTGATCGGTACCTGCGGCGCCTCTCTACGTTGCCTCTACGCAAAGTTATCCATAAAAAACGTGTTTGAGAAAGTTATCGTTTCAATCAAGAATAGCACCACGGATAGGCCGTTTCAAGAGGCGCTATATGGCGCGTCAAAGAGATCGTGTAACAAGCTATCCATCGGTATCTTGATCTCCTCTCAACTCGCTTTCGTTGGCCCAGGAGAGATGGAAACGTGTTCGTATGGTATAACGTTGTCTGACGTTTCTTGGGTGAACTCATGAAGATGATGTTTCATAACCAGTAGCCCCTATATATATGCGCAACGAGAAGTTGCAGCTGGACTACAGCGGCAGTCTTTCGAGCAGCACATCGTCTACGCAGAGACTTCTAGAAGGATGAAGCATGGACCTCTAGAAGGTTGATCCACGGACTCCCAGAAAACTACAGTGTGAGACCTTAAACGTGGTCAAATCGCAAAACCAAGTTCATTTTCGAACTTAGGAGGGTTGATTACCTATATTCAAGACATAAAATCGGAAAAGTAAAAAAAGTGGATGTTACGCCCTATACTGGCATTCGCCGTTCTCTCATGCATTGGCTGATAAACCATATTTTTAACCAAGACTTTTATAAAAAAACCGCTTTTCAAAATTCCTTATCTGTTCACGAGTTATTCGACGATAAAAATCGATAAATTGTAGTATTCAAGCGGTCCACGGGAACCGCTATGGTAGTTACACTTAGTTACACTACCGTTGCGGTTCCCAAATCCGTCTTCAGTACTGAACTTTGCACACGAATAACTCGTGAACGGATAGGAATTTTGAAAGCGGTTTCTTTGCAAAAGACTTGGTTAAAAATACTGTAAACCATGAAATTTTCGAACTCACAAATATTTCGAACAGAAGGGGGGTCGTTTAGTTCGAACACTTTAATTTTCGAACACAGAGCTCAGCCAAGCTATGTGTACAACGTACTGTACGCACTGCAAGCTGACACCAACAACAATTTTTTCCCTTCCCTTTCATGGTAGAATCTGGTCCATCGCCTATTCACATGTCTATCCCATGTTCATCGTTTGGTGATGTATGGTGCTGTATGTGAGTACCGTACCATACAGTAGTAGGGTGCTGTATGTTATGTACCTACTTAGGAAGTCTGTGGTACTTTTGCAATAAATTTGTTCAACATACAAAAAGTTCGAACCATGTAATTTTCGAACAAAAGTTTTTTGTTCGAATTGTTCGAAAATTACATGCGTTCGAAAATTTCATGGTTTACTATAGTTTACGATGAAATTGGTTCGAACTCAAATTCGAAGGTCAATGTTAGGGGACCCCTTGCCTTTAATCGTTTGTTTCTTCATTTTAAGCAGAAATTTGTGTCATTTCTCACACTTGAAATTTCACAATGCTGCCAACAGTAACATTTCTTCTAATCCTCACCATACAAGTCTTTTCCATTACTTCAATGAGCAGATATGACTACCACAACAACCACAGAGCTATGATCCTTGACAAACAAAGACAGTTGGTCAGCCACTTTGACAAAGCATCCATCAACTATATGCTAATGGAGAAGGATAAGGTGGATCTGAAAAGCGCTCTAGGCAGTGGACCCACATGGACAGTGTTTAAAGGGGGATCTGGCGGGGATTTAGTACGGGAAGGGCAAATTTCATACATATTTTTGACTTTTGAGGGGCGTGTCCGACGTAAAATTTCATCCTCTTTCGATCTATTCCCACATTCTGGAGTCAATTTTGTCCCTGTAAAGCGGCGCCCCAGTTAGGAAGGGGATTTTGCAACACTGGCCAATTTCGAACTTTCTAACTGGGGTGCCGCTTCACAGAGGCAAAATCGACTCCAGAACATGGGCTTAGATCGAAAGAGGATGCGATTTTACATACGTACAGGTGCTTTCAAATGTTAGAAATTCAAAATTTGCCTCCCCATACACTCTTTCCCGCCAGATCCCCCTTTAACAATTGCAGGCGTGGATCCTGTTACAACACTGTCATTGCTTCTGTTGAAGATCATGCTTCTGCTCCAAAGTGCACCTGCTGCTACAAGGGCGCTGAGCCGATCCCCCCAAGTATAGAGTGTTCCATAATAAACTCACCGGATGTTTGTGCCTCTCATTCATCAACGGAGCGTTCGATTTCAGTATGCTCTTTTAAATTTAGTAGCTAAGGCTTCTAATATGGTGCAAGCAAAATTTCAACCCTGTACTCCTTCTAACAAGGAAGGTATGAAAGCTCAAACTTTTGGACACAAAAATTCACGTTTTTTTCACTATGGGGATAAACCCGGGTTTTAAGGCCGAAGTTAGCACTCCACAGGTCCACACGGATGAGTTTCTTCAATTTTATGCACAATGGCGCAGTAGATTTGGTTCTGCCGCGTCTTTCTTGGGATATTGAACAAGATTCGAAGATGTATTAGCTTTTGGATGGTAGAATGTCTCTTTATTGCGGTACAATATAAGGCAAATCCTCGATTTCTGAGGTCAGCCTTTCTGAGTTGTTTTGAGCCACTTTCTGCTGGCCTAGAAAGTTGAAATTTTGCAAGCATAAACTTTGAAGCCTTGGCTACTTACTGCAAAAGACCGCTTTGAAAATGACACCCCACTCTGGAGATAGAGACACAAACAACCGGTGCGTATATTATGGAACACCCTGTATATACCACCTGCCAGGGTATCATTATCATGATTGTTATTGTATAACCCACATTTGGTCATTGGCAAATATGTGTGAGTCGATGGTTTTTCCACATACATTGCATTGTATGTACTAGGTAACTGCAACATGACGGCATATATCATCCACAACAAAAAATACCTGACTGATCGATGCTTTCCAAACTCCCAGTGCAACAAGAACTGTGCACGTGCATGTTTCAAAGGTCCACCAAAAGGCGGTGAAGGTGTGAACAACACCTGGCCAAACATGACAATTGTTTCTGAGGTACCCATAAGCAAGTTCCTAATATTAGCAATGACTCATTCATTCCACTGGGGAACAAAAGCCCAGTAATTTAGCACACAAAATAGAATGAACTCAAACTTTCAGACTGACCCCATTACAGTCATAACTGGTGAGGCTGAATGGACTCTCCCAGAGGACCGCTGCTACAAGCTGGAGCATCACTGTGAAACCAAGACCCTTCAGTTGACACATTTGCACAGTACCTGCTGCATTTTCTTCAGTGGAGGTCGCTTCACAAACCATCTTGACTGCAGCCAATACCAGACAGCTGTCTACACTTTCACCTACTGCTATGACCTTGCCAAAGTGTGTCCATGGAATTCTGGTTGGGAACCATGTGATCCACCTGTAACCTCTACCCCTTCCCCTAGCCCAACCACTACAACAACAACTATTCCTTCACAAAATCCTACCACCACAACTACTCCTAGACCTACCCCTACCCCTACCACCACACCAAGAATAACCCCTGACTTCACTACGACGCCTACCCCTATCTCTACCACTACTTTTAGTACATACTGCTGCTCTCCATCGGAACCATTTAGAATCAGTAGTCCAGAGCCTAAGTGTTGTAGAGGACTGTATGAGGAATGTATGAGAGAATGTATTTGCGCAACACCTTGCTGGGGTTTCCCGTCATAGTAAGTTGGGGCGTAAGTTCATGGTTATACGCCCTTGGACGGCTAGGGGCGTAAAATTTTCGGCAACCCACCTACGCGGAAAATAATTTTTTCTGAGCTTGTAGTGATGTCAAAACTGGGTGAAAAGGCGATTTATGGCATCAGTTATTATGGCATCAGTTATATATTGCTGCAACTTTTTGGAAGACGGAAAACCGATCGATAAAATGCGTGTTGGGTGATGCTGTTTGAGCACCTGTTGGAAATACTTCAGTAGTGGGTTAATTACGACACCCTTCGTATAATTAGGGGCAGATCTGTGGATTTTTCGGCACCGTGCTGTGCAACACCAGAGTGAGTCGCACGTTCTTTCGAGGCAGGTTGACTTGTCGTTGACATAGGACGACAATAATACTATATTTCCATGCGGTAGTGCCCGCGATTCAAGAAAATTTTTACTACCATGTAGCCTACTGCGATATTGAAATCCGGAGAATAAAATAGCATACAGATGCAAATCACGAAAAAGTGACATTCAACAAATAGTGAATTCTAAGAAACAAAACATATTCTCACATATCCCACAACAGTAATATACCTACTTTACATACATAAAAAGATGAGGCCAGGCAATTGATACTGAAAAGTATAGCCTATAAAGGGCTACAAGAATTGCCGAACGTTCACCATTGAACATGGAAAACCACAGTTTCATCGAACGAAGTAAACGTTTCCCAAAAAGCTACCGTAATCTAATAAACGGTTGCCTACACAGTGCTTTTCATTCTTATTCGGCTCAATATTGTTGTGGAGGCGGGTAATAGTAGGAGCCGTACTGATTGTACGGACCGGCGTAGCCACCCTGCAAAACAAACATATTTACGATGTATTTACGATATGCGGTAACGCGATTGGGTTGGTCGATAGCGACCCCGCGGTATTTAGTGAAATTTTGGATCGGTGTTTGCGGGGTCTTCGACGTCGTTTGTTGTCAATTCTTCTTTTCACTCGGTCCTTTTCCGCTTGATTGAACAAGGTCGACTACCCCGCAGGCACCGATCCAAACTTTCATTAAATACCGCGGGGTCGCTATCAACCAACCCAATCGCGTTACTGCATATCGTCCATAAACCGATCGGTCACACAGTGAGCATAACTTGGCTCATGTGTCATCGACATCCAGTTGCGGAATGGTTTAACACTCTCGCTCACCTGTTGCGGCTGCTGTTGATTGGGATAGAAGTAGTTTCCTTGCTGATAATACGCGCCGCCGCCTCCTCCTCCGCTGTAGTCTTGGTTTACAACTGGTGGCGGCAACTGTTGCTGTTGTGGCTGCTGCAGAACCACAGGCGTCCCTGCCACTTGACCGTCCGCTCGAAAACGCTTGTCCTCCCTGCATGCGTAGCGTACAGTACATATTATGACAGATGCACAGAGACGAATAGGCGACAGATCAGGCTATACAGGGCTCTTCAGCCTCGACTCTAATCACGAAGGGCTACAGTGCTCACATGTTGTTATGAGTTTTTCAGCATAAGTATCTTCAGGTACGTACATCGGTATGCAATTTTAGCCTAGTCGGTTGCATGGAAGTAGAGATATGGGTGACGATGTGATTGGAGTCGAGCCTGAAAACCCCGAAATAAAATAAAGTACATAGGCCTATTTTATTACGTAGTCACATGTTTGTTGGCCTTACTGAGGTGCGCCACTGGCCTCGGCTGGCGGGTCCTTTCTTTTCCCGCTTGGAATGCCCAACGACTTGTACAGTTTCAGATGGTAGTCAAAGTGCTCTTGCAGCCTGAAAAAAACAAACTCATCCAGGCTAAAATAGTATTTATTTGCGGCAGAAAATTGTCTTCAGCAAAGATAACGTACGCTTTGACATCGGTGCCGAAATCCTCGAGGAACTCGAGTTTTCGCTGTGAGAAGCGAATTTTCTCCATGTCCGACATGGGCGACTGCAGAGCCAGATCCATTACCTCCAGCACATCCGCCTCCTTCAGCGTCTCAGCGTTCAACGCCAAATCGATCAGCTGCAGGTACAGCTGAGGATTCGACTGAAACAGCAAACAACAATACAAATACTAACGTAACACTCAATCGCGGCGGTTGCATTGTGGTGAAGTTACACACCGTAAATTCTATTCACGTGGACCGCAGTGGTGGGCAGTGCATCCATGTACGTATACGTACGTACGTGCACGTAATCTGTTTGCATTCGTATGTACAGTAGCTACCTGATCTCTGGTAAGAGCGTCTTTCAAAATCTTCTCCGCTAACCGTCGATCGTTACGCATCTGAAAGCATATCAAAAGTACTACATTACAAATGCCCATGTCAGCGTCATCAATTCTCATTCTTCTCTACTACCGGTTACTCATTCATGTGTTCATACATACGTAGTAGTAACGGTCGGTGAGTGAGTAGCCAGTCAGCCACCCAAATCGCACGCATTACTAATCTACGTACATAGGCCTACCTAACTACTCCGAGGTCCGCACTACCTATGTATAGTATGTACACGTACAGTAAATCTCTCCACCCTCTCACCCGAGTGAGTAGCCAGTCAACCACGAGCCACCCAAACCGCATGCGTTACTAATCTACGTCACGTACCTACTTGCTACTCTGAGGTCCGCACTACCTACGTATGTATGTATGTATTGTATGTACATAGAGTAGATCTCTCCACCTCTGCTCACCCTGGTATGAAATCTGGCGAATTTGGTGGCGTAGAAGCTGGCGATTCGGGATGGGACCTGCGGATCCCTCAGAAGTTTCTCGAATCTGCCTGCCACGGCGGAGAAATCCGGTCCCCCTGCTTGGGCCTGCTGTTCCGATTCTCCGTCAGCTCCGCCGCCGTTCGGGGGGTTTTCGGCGGCTCTGCTGCTTCCTCGCTCCTGCATCGCGTGTCGCCGCTGAATCCCGATCAGACGCAGCTGGATCATGATCAGACTGGGGCAGCGCTTGTCGAACTCGTACAGAAGCGTACGCGCCGCGTCGTAGTCACCTGCAACGTGAATTACGGTGTACAGTACATACAGTAGTTGCGCATACGTAGGCAGGCGGCGTCTTGTTCATCGGTGTAGAATATTTTCACAAATGTCCATGAACTAACCTTCGCATTACAATTTCATGGCAAGATTTTTCATCACAATTTTCTACCGCCTGCTTTACACATCATGAGATTCGATTCATTGTATGTAGAGTACTATGGGGTAATTCGGCCACCTAAGTTTCAAGGCTGTATGCATATCGCAGCAACTAATCAGGAAAGAAAGCCACTGCCCGATTTTACCCCACAAGGCCACAACCCTACCGTACGTAAAAATAAAGCTACCGACGTCCAATCATCAAGTTTTCCCAAGCTCGTATACGTAGTACGTGCGCTGATTGAGAGCAAAGCAATCTATCGGATGTACAAAATTTCGAAAGCGGTCCTGACTTCCGGTATCTCCAGCAAATTTTCATTCAAGAAAACGGATAGGCGTAGATGGGATAATCAAAACATGCGGAGAGATTGCAGCCAGACAATTTCCGCACTTTTTCCGACCAGTCCAACGTACGTACGAACATAGCTTTGCGGTATCCAGCAGTCCGCCGTTCTCATTGTGCACCCTTACTTTGTAGACCTCTGTATTATGTGGACCTACATGTACAAAGTATGGCGCGCGCGTAGACAAAGCGAAAGAAAGCAACAGAAGTTAGTCCCTTTCGACTGTTGGACGCGTGCCAAGTCTCCTCCTCTCCTTTCCCAACTCGACACGCGAGCGCCGTACTTTCTTTCCACAGCGCGCGAGACCGCTGTGTAGGTTCACATAATACAGAGGTCTACAAAGTACGGTGCACAACGAAAATGACGGGCTGAGGGATGACGCATGCGAAATTTGACTGTATACGTACGATACGTACCTACAGTACATACGTACACATCAATTGATGCAAGCGAAGGAAAAAGAGTGAAGCTGCCGCTCCCCAGCAAGCCAGGAGTCGCCCTTGTTTGTCGGAAAAATTATCACCTCTCACCTGCATCCTTCGACCTCATATTTTCATATCCTATCTCTGCAAGCTTTCTTCCAGGACGGAGCTTATAGACCGGAACCATGCAACCGTATCACTCTCAGATATCACCACATATCATCAGTCAGTATCACTGGGTGTGGCAGTAGAGTGAGGTGTGCGCATGGCAAGTGTGTGTATTTGGCAGGCAGCCAGCAACCACAGGATGAAGAGAAAAAAAGAAGATAAAATCCCGCCAAATCCATCCCCCCAAGTATCGATTTGCGATCGAATAGTATCAATATGATCGTACCATGTATTTCTTCGAAGGCTGACCAGGCCAGATGAGGATTGGGCTTCTTGGGTAAATGTACGGAGCAGGCGCGCTTGTACACTTCTCTCGCACCATCCACGTCACCTTTGGAATCCAAATAGCGGGCGAACTGAAACAAACAAAACACTCTTAACTTACCGTAATCCCTGTACGCGCATCTTCCCCGTACTGCACTGAACATACCCAGTATGTATGTATGTAATGTACGTATTCGGCACTGCTGAGCTCTTTGTGCCAGTGAAACATCAACCTCACGGGTTCACCTTATACATAGTGATGGCGCGTTCACCAGACGTCCGTCCGTCCATTCGTCAACCCATAAGTGTTCGTCCGTACGTCAACCCGGACGTCTGGACGGACGGTGAACGCGCCATCAAGAGCCCATTAACTCTCTCCGATATGGGCTGAACCGCAGGGACCGCGGTCCGACCGTAGGCCAACGCAACCTCAGTCTGACCGATTTTCTCTTTTTTCCGCAACCGCTTCCATTTGATTACGGTTCGGCCGCAGTCGAACTACAGTCAGACCGCAATCCCATCGGTCCAGCCCATATCGGAGAGTTAATCCTGCACAAACTATCACAACAAACTTTCATACTATCAGACTGTGCGAAAATACCATTCGTTCGAAAGAATAGCACGGCACCTTTTACATGCCCACATGGAATACGGATAAGAATAAGCAGTGTCTCTTCGCCCAAATGACAGCAGTACTGACTCGGCGGCTTACAACTTTTTTGGATCACCATGCTTTCCATCATCATCATCATATCAATCGATGCTATCACTAAGCTGATCGATCGTACTTTGATCCAGATGTCTTCGTAGAGTGCGCAGGCGATGAGACAGCGTTCGAACAGGACGACGACGCGTTCGTGAATGCCAGTGCCCACCTCGAAATCCAAATAGGAACGCCAGTTCTTCAGCTGAGCCCTCTCCAGTGGCTTCACGTGAAAATACGGCCGCTTGATCTGCAAAAACGTAAGGTAATGACAACAACATAAAAGCAAGTGTGCACGTGCTACGAGGGTACTGTGGGGCAAACCGCAAACCCAGCCATCTACAGGTATGTATGTAGATAAGCACATCTTTGAGACTTCATAAATGGGCCAGGTTTACCCGCACTAAAACACATCATCGCGAGCGAATGCACCTACTACAAATGTGGAAAAACGCACAGGAACTCTGACTTACCCCTTCTTCGAAATGCCAGCGTTTGCTGACTTCCTGCTCATTGTAGATGTGGGCCTTGCGACGCCGCTCCAAAATAGCCACCCGAAACAGCTTCAGCGCTTCATCATTGTACTGAAACACACATCACTTCCAATCAAGTGAAGTAAAGTAATTACTCGCAATGTCCTGCGTACAGCTAGCTACAAGCTACGTATAGTCTGGCCAGAGAGAGTTCGCTATGGGACTCTAGTCGTGCTGCGCACTTTGCATGTATTTCTGTTAAATAGGAGTACACGAAGCATGGACAAAATCCGCATTTGTGAATCTATTTTACGCAACGCGCCTTGACTGCCATAGCCAACTCTTAGTGGCCAGACTATTCACCATGCAATAAGAGCAGTGCTTGGTCGCGAGGTGGCCCCTCTGAACAAACCTTGATTTTCACTTTCAGTGCAACTTTTGGTCGGTAGTCGACGCGATGTCGGCGCGGTCGTCTTTCTTGCTTGCTTGTTTCTTTCCGCGCCCACCTTCGCGTCGACTACCGATCAAAAGTTGCACTGAAAATCCAGGTTAATTCAGAGGGGTCACCTCGCGACCAAGCACTGCTATTATTGCCTATGGTGGATAGCAGACAGAAGAGAAAATAGCAGGTTGCTTGAGTACCCGTTTTCTGTATTCGGGCTCCGTGGCCCCGGGTGGTGGGGCGTCTCCGTTCACAGCCGCATCATCATCCTTCCGCTCTCGCTCTTCTATCGGAATCTCCTCCACTACAAACAACAACAACCACCTACCATGCACACTACACGATCGTACCGGCAACATTTAATTTGCGCAGGCGCAGGCGCAGACGCAGGCGCAGGCGCAGGTGTAGACTTCTAGAATAAGTTGGGAACGCAAGGCAACGACGAAATTGAACAGTGAACGGTGAATGGTGAGAGCTAAATGAAAGGAATGGTGAACAGTGAACTGTAATACTGGTGAGCTTAGGCTTAGGCTAAGGCTGAGGCTTAGGCTTAGGCTAAGTCTGAGGTTTAGGCTGAGCCATGCCCCTCTGCCTTTACATCCAATACCTAAGCCTAAGCCTCAGCCTAAGCCTCAACCTAAGCCTAAGCCTGAATAGATACAGATATTACAAGAGGTCTCATAGGTACCTGGATCCTAAACCCAGACAGAAAAAAGCGGCTTTTTTTGCTACCCGGACCAGAAAATCGGGGAAAATCGAGGTCGGATCCAAAATGTAGGTTTCGTGCAATTTTGGCTTTCTGCTGAATACAGTTTGAGCATTTTCTGAAATTTTCTCAGAAATAGAAGGCAGTTATCGAAATATTCAGCTAATGTTTCAAAATTTACAACCTGGAGGTTTTGTACTTTCATTCGAAATGGACATTCTTATTTTTATAGCTATTCTACTGCATGTGTTGGCGGACTGCATACATACTGTTTCAAAAGCTGCGCCCTGTGACTGCGCACTTTCGTCGTTGCCTTGCGTTCCCAACTTATTCTAGAAGTCTACACCTGCGCCTGCGCCTACGTCTGCGCCACTGCGCCTGCGCCTGCGCAAATTAAACGTTGCCGATCGTACCACAAAATGTCGCGATCAGATAAAGCGACGTACGCCTGATGGAAGTTCGCTTTTTCTACTTTCGAGCGTAAACGCCGCTTATCTGAACGCGGCATAACATTATGGGACAAGTAAAAAGCAGACTTGAATTGTGGTCGAATTCAACTGTATGTAGCCTTGCGACGTGTGCTTAGCTTACCAACGTAGACCTCTTCCCCCTTCTCCTTCACTTGTGACTCCACATCTTTGTAGATCTCCATGTACTCCGCTTCGCTCAGTATTCGATCAGGCGGATTATTATTCACAAACTCTTGAAGGCTACAACCAAGAAATAATTCCCGATACTACACTGTGCGTACACGTAATTCTCCCTGTGCTGTCTATCGGGATTACGTACCTATCTGACAGCTCCTAGACCTGTCTTATGTATGTAGGGATCGTGTACAAATTTGCCTACGTCAGGTGGGGGCCTCTCTGACGTCAGTCAAACGATCGATGGGGGGGTCCGGTCTTTGGTGTAAATCACTAAAGTTTGGGTCATGCATGTTTAGAAAATCAGTTTGTCAAGATTTCAGCCAAAGCTTTCAGCTCAAAATGGACGCACGCAATAATCAATCAACATCTCTTTGTTTTTGGGCCAATTCTGACGCTATTCTGACGGTCGGGGGTACCCATCGAGCTCAGTTGAAACCATCTCGACGTAATTTGTACATGATCCCTCAGTACACCGTCCGTACACACTTACTTGTCGAAGTGGGAGCTGTAGAGGAGGGTGGGTACTTTGAGTACGCGGTCGTAGAGCGCCAGGGCTTCCGGGAACTTGTTCTCAGTCAGCTCCCACTGGATGTAGTCGTCCCAGAGCTTGTCAGAGCGGAACTCCAGGCCCGCCGCCGAGATGGCGCGCTCGTACATGTAGCGCACGCGCCGTTCGCGCACGTCGGAGTCCTTCACGTACTCCTTGTAGAAGGACAGGTAGGCCAGCCACAGATCGATACTCAACGAGATCGCGTTCACGCCTCGCTCGTACACCTGCAATAGCGATAAGTTGGTTACGTCGCGCTCGTGGCGCAGGCGGTAAGACGGGCTGCGTCCGATCTGCCGTCCTCTGCGTCATGAGTTCCCACTCTCGCCAGGTGGGATTAAAGCGACTGGCAACCCCAGCGGCAGTATGGTGCGCCCGCTCGCTGGCTTCTAAAGGCACCAGTGCTTTCCTTCGGGTCTGCACACCCCGACCAGTGGTCGCTGATGGCTGTTCGGCTTCGTGCCAGGCCCTTCCCTGGTTCGGGCCATTGTTGGTCGTGCCTTGCGGCACTGGACTGGCCCACCATAACGGGCGTTGTTAAAGGTGGTTCGGAGGAGACTTGGTGGGTTTCACCTACAGCCGACCCTGTGGGGTACGGTCTCGCCAAAAAAAAAGTTGGTTACCTACGTCACAAGGACGCAGCAGATCATACTGTATTCGCCTTGCTCCATAAGAGCGGCTGTCGTTTCGACCTCCCCGCCGAATTGAGCTGTAGTTATCACACACACGCAAAGCACGCCGAAGCAATTATTTTTACGCAAAGTACGCCGAATTTTGAGCTGCAGTTATTACACACACGCAAAATAACCATAGGCTTCGGCGTGCTTTGCGTGTGTGTGATAACCATAGCTCAATTCGGCGGGGAGGTCAAAAGGACAACCGCTGTTATGGAGCAGGGCGAATAGGTCGCCCTACAATAAAGGGGTGCTCACCTAGGGTCGGCTAAGAGCGGCGAGGTGGCCACAAGGAGTGTATGTGACCAAACCGTCATAAAATGAAGGAGGATAAATCCATTTCACCAGAGAATAATGTCACTCCTCTCCTAACTATGGACCAGTTGCGTTGTCGCGATTGGGTTGGCCCGATAGCGACCCCGCGGTATTTAGTGAAAATTGGGATCGGTGCCTGCGGGGTCGTCGATGTCATTTGTTGTCAATTGTTCTTTTCACTCGCTCCTTTTCCGATCCCAAATGACTGCACAACGCCTACAACCCCGTTGGCACCTATCTGAACTTACATATAATACCGCGCGGTCGATATCGACCTACCCCATCGCGACAACGCAATTGGCCCATAGATTATCTCTGCATGGCTCAATAGGAACTGATAACAGGTAGCTTACCTCTATGGCTTTCTCGCTGTGCTTGTGGCGCCTCTCAAACTCGGCGTATTTCCGCCAATATCCGTAACAGTAAGGATAACGAGCGAGAAAATCGTCATACGCTTCTCTCGCATACTTAGTCTCATCCTACAAACAGATCAACAGTTCAAAAAGCATGCCTGCCTCTCGATACATCCCCAAAAACATATAGCTGAGATCATTGCACAAGGAAATAGCCTACCAATTGCTCGACAGTTTGGAGAAGATGAGTCCAGGCGTCAAAATTCGTAGGATCCTCCTTGATGGGTTTCCAACATATATCCAACACTTCTCGGTCCGGAGAACGCGATCGCCTGTGCTCACTCATTTTTTTCAATTAAAAACAGTTCAATCTTCACTTTCCTTATTCTTTCTCCGCTTTCCTCTCCTGCTCTCGCTGTTCTTCGATTAGATTCGAGCGATTGACGGACGATGGGATTGATTTTTTCGATTTCCTTTCTTCTTCGCTTCTTTCTTTCTTGGGCGTTTTACACTTCCTTGTTTTTAGTCGTAGCACGACCATGGATATTCCACGGACTTTTAGCGTTTACAAAATTACGCTATACATAAAAATGATCCGCCCGATACACTTATTGGCACCTCTGGCACTTCGCAGTTGGAATATATTGGCCCTTTTTCGCTTTGATGGTATCGGCAAGCCCTTGGTATCGGTAGTGGTTCTTGGTATCGGTCTATTCCAGGTATCGGTCAGTTTGATTCAGCTTGGCGGACAAGAAAGAGGCTATGGGTCTAGAAAGAAGAAACCAACAGAATCACAACGTACTCACTTGCTCAGACTGTTTCATCGTGTCTGCGTTATCACTTACTCAGAGCAACGCGAACACTGCAAGATTACGAGGTAAGAACAGAGAACAAAACAATAGCTAAACCCATGACATGGGCAGGAGATCACTAAACGGATCCTTCATCTGTTCCTTGGATACCCGTCTATCATGATGGCGCTTCTTTCTTTTAGCAGCGGCATGAGCATGACGCAATGATGTTTTATGACTAGCGCTTTTGCGACCAGCAGGCTTTGCTGCTTCCTCGCTGTTGCGCCTTTTTGATCCTTTCATTTTATGTTTTACTAATGGATCGCTGTGGTCGCGGTGATATTCGTCGCTTGATTCGCTGTCGTCGTATTTCGCCTCTTTGCTGCTGCCTTCACCCACTTTGGTCACCCGTATGGCAGGTTTGATTGGTTTGGATGCCAAGACATGGGTGGTGAACTCAAGGGTGGCTGGTGAACCCATCGTGCTGGGCCCACCGCTACTGGTGAACCGGATGCTGGGCATGTGCAAGCTGAACTTCTCCAGACTTCGTCGAATGCTCTGATAGTGCTTGGAGCTCATCCAAAAGTACAGGATAGGATTCCAAATAGTGCTCAGTATGCCGGTGCAGTTACAAATCAGCGCCACCATCATTTGCTGACTGGTGAACAGTCCACCCAGCTGCACCTTGAAATCTCGCAGTAGGTTGACGATGGTGAGTGGGGCCCAACTACCCGCGAAAACCAGCACCATGAGCATCAGAGTGCGGAAAGTGCGATACTTGGTGACGGTGGTGGTTCTAGGCGAAGGTGCTGGTTTCGTACTACCCGCCAGAGCAGCAATGCCATATTTTCTACTACGAATTGTCGCTGCCCTTCCGCCAGTCACATAGCGGCTGCCTCTTCTGCTGCTCATGAGGTCTCGACGCACCTTGCGCCAAATCAAGCCGTAGCAGACCAGCATGAAGGCCAGAGGCAGCAGAAACTGCAGAATCATCAGGCTGACACCGTAGAGGCGCTTGGCGAGGTGATCGGCGGGCCAGCCGAAATCTCCGCAGAACGTGCCGCAGAAATTGCCAAAGGGACGGAGTTGAGTGACGAAGAATGAAGGAATGCTGAACACGGACGCCACTGCCCAGAGAGCGGCGGAGGTGAGCAGAGCTGTGCGCGGTCGATAGACAGCCCTGGGCTGGTACAGGGGGAGAATGTTGCGACAGCGGTCGAATGCGATGCAGCAGAGGCTGAAACTGGTCACCAGGACACTGGTATATTGCACCATCGGCACCAGTTTGCAGAGCAGCAAGCCGAATTGCCACTCGCGCTGGATGGAGGTGATCGGAGTTATGGGAACGTTGGCGACGCAGAGCAGGATTTCCGCGATGCACAGATTGGAGAGAAAAATGTTGGAGACGCTGCGTTTCAAGCGATGCCGGCCAACCTGCCAAAGAATGGTGCCGTTGCAGAAGATGGCAACGACAAAGATAGCGCCGTACAGGCTGTAAAAGAGCGCCTGTACAAGCACCTTTTGCGTGAGGTCGTGATGAGCTGATAGTTGCAGCACCGGTGTACAGGACGACGAATTTGCAGCATCGACACGACTGCTTTCGTTCCTCATTTTCCTGCGTAATTGACACAAAAATTACTTCCTCCTTCGAATTCTCTTTCAGTCGCATGAACAGTGAAAGTTGATAAGCTACTTACGTATATATGAAAAAAGCCAAGCGTCATATGACCGAACGCGTATTTTTCACGGAGAGCGTAAGACAAGAAGGTACGAAATCGTCCGTTACTGAAGAGCAACTACTAAAAGCTCATTTGCCAGTTTAGGAAAGCGATGCCTGTGGGTTGCATGGAACAATGAGAGGCTCTGAGAAACAGAGCATAGGCGTGTATGTAACTTCCAAAGGCTTCAGGTCATTATTTGGCAGGCGCTATAGTGTTTCACTTTCTACTCAATAGAATAGAGACAGGGAGGAGAAAAGGTGTCCAGTACAGGATAGTACTGGCAATAGTAACCGAGAAGAAAATGAACATGAGAATACGTAGGTAATAAAGATACGTGAAACGGACTACGGATACCGTATTTACCCATGCATAGCCCCCCCCCCCTATGCATAGCCCCCCCCCCCTATGCATAGCCCCCCCCCCTATGCATAGCCCCATATTGGCAAAACATAAAAAATGCCCTATGCATAGCCCCCCCCCCCCCCCCCCCTATGCATAGCCCCATATGCACTGTACAGTACCTGAACCTACCTACATAAGCTGGTCATAAGCTACCCATAGCCACTCCCACACCAATCTAAGATGCCTATAAGCCTGCTTGGGGTGTATTGTACTAGAATAACCCTGTTTTGACCTCAATTATGCCCTAAAACAGTGCTTTTGACCTAAAAAATATGCCTCTGTGCACCTCTCAAAAACATAGAAAATGTCCCATGCATAGCCCCCCTATGCATAGCCCCCCCCCCTATGCATAGCCCCATATAGGACCTCTCAATTTTTGCGTAGCCCCATGGGGCTATGCATGGGTAAATACGGTATAGGTAAAAGAGTAAAGAATCCAATCCATACTCGGTACTGATACGTTTGTGTGTGACGTGAAGTGTGAAGAAGACATAGAAAATGTACGTAATTGTAATATCCCACACGAAACAGCTTCCTGTCAGTTCTTTGACTACCTGACATAAAGTAGGTGGCCCATGTGACAAATGGTAGTGGTTCTGTAGAATCTGATAGCCTAGTTAAAAGGTTAGGTATCGTATCGGTCGTTCTTAGGTCTAACGTCAAGACAGGGGCCTCCAAAATGATCAAAAGCGTGTCAAACCGTTATTGCCCTAAAGCGGACTCACTCTGGAGGATGACGTCCGAAACGAGGAGAACGCAATTTTGTTTGTATGCGAAATTGAGTGAGTATGTATGTACGTTATTACAAGAATAGTGTTATAGTTTGCTATAACAATGCTTCGCGTGATATCATCATCGGTGTAGAGTACGTACGTACGCTACACCTAGTACGGGATGTACATACCGTAAAAATTGAGAGGTCCTATATGGGGCTATGCATAGGGGGGGGGCTATGTATGGGTAAATACGGTAAACGCGAGCTGTCTTTCGGTGTACGTACTTGTGTACCGAACCAGCATGTAGCAACTGGAGTTTTCATGTTCAAGTACGGAAATGAAGAAAGCGGAAGAAAGCACTACAATAATTACGTGTATGTATATTTCTGTCACCTAACGTCAAGATTTCAATTATTCAAAAAATGCCACTTTGAGACAGAGCTCGACTGAAACATAGCCAAGAGTGCAATAAAGAATCTGCACTTTGGTAACATTAACTCATAGCTAATAACTATGTTTTTTGTACTGTACGGTACCTAAATGCTTTAGATAGTAGATTAGATACCTACAAATTTAGCAAGTAGGTAGGCTATAATACATAATATTGTTTCTGTAGCTTGTTTCAATTACGTAGGTATCAAGAAAAGACATGATATCTAGGAAAAATATAACTTTACAAAAGCGCGATAAAACACAGTATATGTATGTACTGTACTCTATGTCTATGCCGTTTACCATGCAAAGCAAAGCAAAGTATTAACGTCAGATAGTCTGACGCATGACTTACGGGAAGTAGGCTACAGTACAATAATTCTACGCAAGGTAAACTAGCTCTTTGGCCAAATTTTCGAAAGATTACATAAAACAATAACAAGCTGTATGTACGTATGTATGTAGCTGGAGATCAAATGCTGCAACCAGCTGCTAGCAAGATTCGAAATCTTGTTTTTTTGAACCTGTACATACATACGACACATAACTGTACTGTACATTTGTACGTATCAGGCTAGTACACAGTAAAATGTCGTGTTCACTGATTCTATTCTTTTTTGCTTGGTTTCTTTGGCAGATATTTTCTTCAAGACGCTTTGTGTCGTCTGTGTTCCTGTCTGCTGTGCTGGCGCTGTCGTCGTTGGTTGCGTTCGGCTCGGATTTGCGCCTGCACTTGCTTGTACTTTTCTCGAGCCTGCAGCAGTTCCGCCTTCTTCGCTTGCCTCGCTCCTTTGTTCTGCCGACCTTTCAGGCTCTTCAACTCATTCCGAATGCTTTTCAGCGTCTCCTGATAGTCGATCCTGGCATTGTCCAGCTGTTTGGCAAAAAATCGCTCCAAGTGCGGTGGATGCTCAACTCTCCCTGATTCTTCGTCTGCTGCACTGTCTGTCTCGTTTCTTCTGCTTTGGTCATCCTGCAGCACATCTCCATCAGCACCAAGGCTGGTCTCTTCTGGTGAAGAATCGCTGTTCAGCAGCTCAGAAGCGAACAGTTCGATAATCTCCTCTGCATAGTCTTCGAGGAAGCCGTGTGAAAAATCGTAGTCATACTCGTATGAGCTAGCGGAGCTACTAGTACTGCTTTTGGATGTGGAAGCTGCGTCCCGTTGACAAAAGACAAGTGACGACAAAAGAACACAGCAAAACGCGACACTTTGGATGACAGCTGTTGTACTAGTACGGCACACGAATTTTGATTTGACTGTCATATTCGCTCGAAGTTCAACACAAAGTCGGAATAAAATGCAAGAATAGAAAGAGATATGTGTTTCTTTATGCGATGCGATGTGACAGTGTTCCAGGTGTACTCTTTCTTTCAGTCGTTTGCGAACTGAAAGAAGACAATATTGTTGTCGAATTTCTAGTTTCTCAACTCTTGCTCTACCCTGTCATTTGTCACAAATCACTACTGACACTACTGTCCTCGTCACCTCAGGCAAATGAATGGTTAAATTTATTTTTAAAAAACTAAAATTACTGTTATCTTGTAGTACTGTACATCAGTTTCGTGAAGTTGCCTACCTAAGTACGTACACAAATGCAATGTTTGCACATTTTCGCATTCGCACATTTACGAACGATCAAACCAAAAGGATACACTGTGCAGATTGAATCCATCTTCAATCCAATATTTTAGAGAAGAGAGAGAAGTGCTTATGTTTCGAGCACGCACTTATTTTTCTAGAGCTTTTATGGCTTTGGTGTTGACTTTATCCGCTAGCACGTTGGTAGGCTCGGTAGTTTTCTTGGGCGCTTCTTCTGGCTGAGCTTGCCCATGAGCGTTGGCTACTCTGCTCTTGCCGAAGCTCCGCCAGTTCCTTGTTGAAATAGTTGACACCCGCCTGGTCCTTCAGCCTTCTCATGTCTGCTAGCCTCCCCCTTGTCTGACGCATCTGTTCCTGGATAGCCTTGTTGGCGTAGTTGGTCCGGTCAGTGATGTACTGCTGGCGGTTACGCAGGTCTTGACTGGTGACGCCATACGCCTGAAATTAATTCACTTTAGTCACTATTTCCGTTCGTTAGCCGTTATGACTGTACACCGTCACTTTCTGCCCCCATTGTTCTGACAAATAGCGGTACTATTCACCAGTTGCGCTGAAAAATTTCTGGGTGGTCGCGAGCTTACTTATACTATTTTCAGGGCGTTTTTTGATCGGTGTCGGCGGGTGCTGGCGTGGTCACCATAATTGTAAAAACGCACTGAAAAGCAGTGTATCAGCTCGCGATCAGCTCGCGACCACACGCCTCTCTTCGGGGAAGGGGGGGGGGAAGCATTATCAGTCGGTCTTCACTGTCATAAGTAACTGTAAAAAAAACTTGAGAATACTTACTGCTGAATACGCAAGCAGCAGGCACAGGCACAGGAAGATGATGGTAGTCCGCATGATTCCAAAATATTAGTAGCTCAATAGAGGGGATATGGTGAAAAAACTAGGGAAAGTACTGTATTCTGTAGATTGTTGGGCTCCAAAAGAGCCGTTCCCAGCTTTTATAGGCATGCCTCTCGTGGAGTTAGCTGAAACAACAACAAAATAATTGCCATCAACGAAACAATGAAGACACTTCGGGAATATTTTTATTCATTTTTATTTGTGCACCTTTCCCAGGTGCATTGAACACTGCTGCTGTCCATATGACAATAGAGTATTGTCAATGTCAACATAATTATAATTTTGTTTCCAATTCTGCGGACAAAAAGTTTTTGGTGACGTTATGAATGACGCATGCTTGAGACACATTGTACATGACGCATGAGCTTGTGAGGCACGTGAGTTACCAAGCTTTCCTCAAAAATTTACTCATGCGCATCGTTTGCCGAACCAGAACATGGAGTTTTCAGGTTGCCCTGCTGCTATATGTGCACACGTGGTTCAGTAAACTAAATGTATATTATATTACGTAATTATACCATTACGAGACAACATTATCAGAAGCTACCATGAATGAAGAAATGCCGTATGATAGCAGTAAGTTCCCTTAGTTCTGAGTTTTCTTTGCTGTTTTCCAGCCTAAGTCTGACATTTGTCCATTTTATACGTACATAATCAACGAGGCGTGTGAGAAGAAAGGCTTATGCAGCTATCCAAGAGAAAATACACATAGTAGGTAGACAGTGTACGTTCAGTGTACACGTGGGGCTCAGCTGCAAACCAAGTTTTATTTTTCTAATTTGTTCTGCTGATTAGATTTGTTTTGAGCTACCAGCGGAGAAGGAACGTCTATTGGCTTGCTTTTGAATGAAACTGTTCGAGGTTTCATAGGTTCACGTTTTGGCCATAAGAAGAAAAACGAAGAAGGATTGTACAGTTTCAGTTTGTTTGTACGCTTACTGTAGGCTGCTGATGTTGCTAAAATGTCAAGGTCGGCGGCATATTTTGCTCGCATTGGTTTATGAAACCGAACAAGAGCCATCACTTTACTGATTGCGTGCCATTGGTAGAGAGCAAGATGTTCGTTCACAACGGAGCCCTTTTTGTTTCTTTGGGATCATGTTCCAAGTGGCATAACACGACGACCCACTCTGTGCCACCGACCCATTTTTGGAACAAAAGTACATGTGCCACGCATTCGTCCATGGGAAGTGGTAAAATTTCCCAGTCAAAATGTCCCAAAGTGCCACGACATTGTATGTTCTCACAAAATAAACATATATACTATTATGTTTCCTCATTGTTGTTTCATTTTCTATTCACAAGCATTATTTTCTCTTCATGAAGAACTTTTTTAAAAGCCTGAAATAGAACCTGTTGCTATGTACGTATTTTCAATGTTATCATTATCACACGGTGCAAAGATTAAGATTCCTTATCAACTGTGTGTGTAGAACAGTGGTCCGAGCTACAATATGTAAGCTATGTAGCGGGTAGCGGGTCGATTTGTTGGCTTGTCAGTGCTGTGTGTCTGTTCTGTACTCAACCAACACCCTTCTTCAGAGTGCTCCGCCTGTTTTAGCAGCCTGCTTCCTTTTTCTGCTTTTGTTGCTAGCTGACGAAGAGGAAATTTATCCCCTTGGACTTTCATCAACCATTCTCCCCGACACATTGACGTGCACACGATGGCATAGCTAATAACCAGTAGCTGAAACCATCCATTATGTCAAAAGCTGCCTACGGCCATGATACATAGTGCTCAGAGCATTATGTCTCTCCGTAACTGTACGTACCTATACACTGCGGAACGTACGTATGATGAACATGCACTTATGTTTGTTAGCTGGTGCAACGCCGCATATGGTGTCTTCGCGCGTATACTCACAATGGGCATGTTCCATCCATGAGGGTTTTTATGCTGCTACTCTGATGCATGTGGGTGGCTTCTTGTTCTTATCAGTGGCACAGGAAGCTTGAGGAGATCTGATTCTGTTAGAACAGTGTTAGCTTACGTACAGACCGTACGTACGTACATTTTATATGCATTTTTGATCCTGTTGCTTTGAATATTATGTTGCCTTGAATCAAAAGTGTCGTATATCCCGGCGAAACTGCAATTCCATTAGTTCTAGTAGAGTAATTAAGAACTATCTTTACTGTGACTACTGTAGTACTTTCTCTAATCAGCCTCTGAACTCTGATCTGAAGTAGTGCTTTCACTGTTTTCTAATCAGGCGTTTGCTTTATTAGGTTAGAAAGAGCACGCTGCACAGTCGTGCACTAAACTTTGTGCCCTGCGTGCTGAACTTGTGTTCGTCTCGAAATGAGGCGACTAATCAGTGGATGTTGGGGTTGGTGTCTCGGTGATGCACCTTTCCTGGGTAAGTTCTTCACTATTGTATGCCGACTGTGTGGTGTGGTATACTACCGTTATGTACGTAACGTAACGTACATATGTATATCTACCGGTAGATAACCACCGCCACTATTGTATCCCCCGGTGCATAATCAGTCATATTTCACCGGGGAATGTCGCGTGGTTCATGCAGTATCTGTGAAGAATTTTGTTTGCGATTATAGCTCGAATCGTGTTACCCGGTCGTGCGTACAAGTGCGATTTGGACTCGGAAGAGGAGCGAGAGGAGAGCTTGCAATACTTCAAGGCAGCCACGCAGATGAGGAAGCACGCGGAAGCTGCCGCTACACCACTTCCACTCCCCAAAAACAAGTACAGTACGCGTACGTACGTACTGTGTACGCATAAAAAAATAGTTCGCACTTTTCATACAAAATAAAATATACGTACGTACATACCTGTACATGGCCATGTACATTATTAGCCTGTACTGTACGTACATGTACTACATATGTGGCGTATATCTAAGAGGGGAGGTCTGTGTAAGCAGTAAGCAATACAAAGCATGTGTGATGATGGAATATGGATTGAATTAATAAAAAGATGTGATTTTTTAGCCACGAAAAGTTCAAGTCGGATCAGCCAAGCATTCTAATCTCGAACTGCGTCGAGTCAGATACGGCCGATGGCGAGGTATGTATGTATGTATTTATTTAATCGTACGAACAGCAACGCACTGCACGCACACAGTAAAGCATCAATCAAAGCACAGACTGGTCAGTGGTCACTTTACAGCGTAACACTCTTTTTATTTACAAAAATCATGCAAAAATGTGTTGCACACACAAGTCTATGTATTTAGATGCCCTACAGTATCAACAGCAGTCCCATGCGATCGCTGGACAATTTCGGCAAGCTACGTGTATCGGCGCAATATGACGGCTCCGCTCAAAAGGTAACAGAAAGGCGCCTGGCCACGCCTCATGTCAATCACGATTTTGGTATTCTGAAGCGAAGCTTGTGCTGGAATTTTGTGCAGTTAACGATCGGCGTTCGAGAAGCTCATGATTTGGCGATGCCAGAAGAGGAAACGACGCAAAGTCAAGTCAGGATCAGTCTGCTTCCTGAGAAAAAGCACAAATTCAAGACAAAATGCGTCGAAGGAATAAATCCGAAGTTCGGCGAAGTGTTTACATTTCATGGAGTTTCCCAAGGTTAGCTGAAGTATTGATCATGATCTGTTATGTGTACTGCGTACTGTTGTACGTACGTCACGTACAGTGGTACCAAAAGGTGGTACCTTTGTCAGATTTCAGGTCAATTATTTTAGTTTGACTTCTTTTTAGAAGTTCTTGCGGACAGTTCCATTCGATTTCGTGTCTACAGGTCTATGGGATTGGGTAAGCGGGATCAGCTGATAGGTCAAGCAATATTTCGTCTCTCCCTGATTGACGCCCGTTCTCATGAGTGTACTCATCACCTGCTAGATCTCACGCTCAAATCAGAGGCAGGAACGCCGGTATGAGCACAGAGCACAGCACACAGGTCCTTCGTCCTATGCCATGTGCTGTACATGTGTGATGAATACGTACGTACCTATCCGACTACGCTATGACGAACGGTAGCCCATTGGAAGAACTATTTATCAAAATGGAAGCTTCCAGCATTTTTGATACTCTTGAGTGCTGTCTGTTTAGGTCAAAGCATCTCTTTCCGACTTTAGTGTTAGTACCGATAGTCGTCGCAGCTCCATGGTTGACGATATTACTGGTGGTTATTGCGCCCAACCAAGTGGTATGTACGGCGATTCTAAATTTTACGAATGAGCAGGACTGACGAAGATGAGTGTTTGTTACGTATTTTGTGTTCGTATTTTCCGGGTGCTGTCAGGTCAGGGTGGCCTTCGGGTCATGGGACCTGTCGAAACATCAATGTCACGAGAAGTCACGAAAGTGTGTACATAGAGATATGTCCGTCTTATAGGCACACGTCCTGAGCTTCTTGTGAGCTTACGCTATGACGATGCGGCTGGGAAGCTTGTGGTGGGCATTGACAAAGGAAGCTGCTTTGGAGTTCATACGAACAATCCAGGTGCCTGGTCACGTCGTCATTACGTTATCTCGGCTTGAACTTGAAATTACGCTTTCTGTATTTTGCAGATACTTTTGTGAAAGTGATTATGCTGTCAGAGTATGGAGAAGAAATTGGCCGACATAAGACCTCGGTCAGAAAGTCCAATGCGGCTCCCGTTTTTGTCGAATCATTCGTTTTCCAGGTACGTATGTAGCAATGGTAGTTGTTGTAAAAGTTGATTGACCACGTGACGCCTACGCAAGCAATACACAAATACAAATCTTTGGCCTCTCTTTGTTACAGGTTTCACCTGCTGAAATGAGACACATATCCTTGCTGATCCAAGTGTACTGTTTTCTTGGCGTTTGGCGTCGACGTGTGCTCTTGGGATGGTTGACACTGGGCCAGAGCTCATCCACTTCCTGCTTGGACAATAATCACTGGGAAGATGTTCAAAAAGGAGTAGGTGTCTCATTTTCCAAATGGCATGTGCTGATCGAACCCTAACTGCTGTATACAAGTATCGATGCATGCACTTGTTCCAGTAGTATATGTCAATAAGGGTATCTACTCACAGTACATCTCGCGCACACACACGCGTACGTTCATACAGTACGTACTTTACACATGTTTGTTATGTACATTACATACGTTCCATCAAAACCAATAAAAAGTTTTGCATTGAAAACAAGGCATGGATATTTCCCGCTTTTACTAAAGCTCGCGGTGCAAAACCAAAAAAGCAATAGTTTGTGAAACTGAAATAGGAATAAAATTCTCAAAGCTCTTTTTTTCTTCACATTGTTACTTTCAGCACATGCCATTATTCCTATTTCAGTTTCGCAAACTATTGCTTTTTTGGTTTTGCACCGCGAGCTTTAGTAAAAGCGGGAAATATCCATGCCTTGTTTTCAATGCAATACTTTTTATTGGTTTTCTGGGTTGTACGTGACGTACCATACATCGAATGATCATGTACAGTGTACTGTAGTGCGTACAAAGGCGAGTTGGTAGCGAGAACGAAATGAAACTGAGTAAAGGAACGCGTGGTTGTGATGCGAAAATGGAAATCGATGGTGACATGGATAGCGAATGCACATACGTACGTACATATGCATACAGACGTACATATGTCCAGCAGTATGTACTCCAGTCGTCTTTTACACGACCTTGATTTGTACCGAATGGGATAACGTAACATATTGGGTTTGCATTTGCAACACAGTAACATTCACGTTGCGCACAGTCCTTGGTACGTATGTAACCTATATACGCTTGTATCTTTAACCTACGTATACGCTGTGTTTGTTGGTGGAAAGTGAAATGAATGTTAAAAATCTCAAGGACACGGACAGAAAGTGCTATAATTGCTAACAGATAGCAATAAATAAGAAGCAAGAAGAAGCGCAATGCTGGTGTACTTGATACATCCTGAATTTTGGAATGGTGGAGCCGAACGTCTGATGGTGTCCATCGCTTCAGCTCTGCTCTCCACTGGTCACACTGTGGAAATCTATTGCGCGCATCTGAATCCTGTATGGAAGAGCAACTCAGTGATAGCCCGATGCACTGTTCACATCGTCTGCAGCTCCTGGACTATGGATGGCGATTGGCATCTTCAGATGGTGGCATTTCTTTGGTACATCTTGAAAGGTAGGTACGTAATAATTGCTTTTTGTGCATACATACCGTACGTACATTTTGCTATGCACCCACAATTGGACAAGGTGTATATTTTTTGATCAAACAAGCGCAAAATAGAAAACCAACCTACATTTCAGCTGGAAAGCGCCCCGATTTAGTAATAGTGGACAGTTCGGCAGCTGCTTTGCCATTGCTCAAGCTTTTCCTACCGAAGACACGTCTGCTCTTCTATTGTCACCATCCGCATCACTTGATTGCTGAACCTTTGAACAATCTCATGCTTTTCTACTTCAAATTTGTGAAACTGTTTGAACGATTCTGTCTAAGCCACGCAGATTTGATCATCTCTAACAGCAACTACACGAAGGAGGTGCTGCATGAATTTATGGAAGACTCCTTGCCCAACCACCGCAGTCAACTGCTGTATCCTTGTATTAGCCCTCCACCCAAATTGACATCAATAATAGCAGCAGCAAGGCAGAGCGGATCGATGACCGTTTTGTCAACTTTTGGTCGATTTTGGCCATCGAAGAGAATGCACTTGATTTTGGATGCTGCTCAATACTTGAAACGATTGTGCAAGGAGCCGTTTCGACTCAACATTGCTGGTAGCTTGGATACTGTGATGCCGATGTCACTCGCTTACTACCAGACGCTACAAAAGATGGCTGAAGCTTACAAGATGGACGTGGAATTTATTGGTAATCATAGGAGGACAACTTTTTTTTCAAATCATCGATTTGTTCATATATGGTGCTGTTTTTCTATATTTTACTAGCTTATAGGTGAATCATTACTATTCAATACTTTAATGATTCGCGTAAATCAAGAACTTACAATAACCTTGTAAAGCGAACCTAGCTTCTTCCTGATTTTTATAGTGAATGCATCAGAGGACTGCAAATATCAACTGCTACAGATGTCCACGGCGATTCTCTTCACACCCATGTACGAGCATTTCGGCATCGTTCCTATTGAGGCGATTTACGCTGGCACCAATGTGATTGCACACGATGCCGCGGGACCAAAGGAATCCTTATCGTTGCCTTCTACCAGACATCAGGCACATTTGGTGAAATGGTTTTCGCCATTGGCGTTTGCGGAGAAAATCAGGGATATCATGTCGAAACGAGCGAATGCACACAGAACGACCGGACAACATGTGCCTGCAGATGATAATAGTACCAGTAATGTAGTGTGGCCGTTTTCGGAAGAATTTTTCTGTCAAGAGTTCCTGAAGCTAATAGATGACTGTTGTCATGAAGTTTGAATATGTAGCCTGTATATAAGTGTACGAAATGAAAATACGAGACACGGAGCTCTATTGGTATGGTTCTGGATAGCCCCTCAATGTTCGCATTTTTTCTCTCAAAGAAAAAGACGGCTTTTGTTTGTCTCGGTTTAGTTTATGTAGACAGCCCTGATTATTGAAACATACGCGCATCGTCTGTGTCATCAAGATGGAAGGTCATCTGTTGTCACTTTTCGTTAACGCCCTCCGACTTCCTGTGCTTGTCGAGCTGTCCACGCGCGCCGACAAAAGGATAGACGGATGAGAGGTCTTTTGCTTTTCTCTGAAGTGCAAAAGTGGGTGCGCATTTGCCACCGATTGACCATTGTGTTGGTGTCGATAATTTCTGGCACGCCCCATCACAATAGGCCACTT
>JASAMW010000265.1:0-22828 GCA_030247985.1 Epsilonema sp. ZAB3_2
GATATCAATCGATTTGGAGACCTCTCCTCTTTCAATTGAGCAATTTGTTTCATCATTTGCTGGAACAAGTTCAAAGGAGCTCAAGTGGCCGGGTTTACCCCACAGGACACAATTTGACCAAACGATATCGCTTTTCATCTCTGAATTCTGTACAAATACCTGGTCCTTTGAGCTGGTGAAATTTTAGGCGGAAAAATTTAACAAAGGGGCGAAAGAAACAAGTCTCAACTTTGTACGAAGACATACCCACAGCAGTACAGTAATTTCCACAGGCAGTCTTCAAAGACCTATGTTATTTTGCCCCAAAATTGAGAGGCTTAGTATTGCTTGGATATGTGAAAATCAAAATCAGTGCTAACCTGATGATAGGTGCCGAAACTGTTCCAGTATTTGCGATGCAGAGGAGCAGCACAGACCCCACCTGGGGCCCACCTGTCGTCTTCTGCTACCATCGTGGCTGAACAGGCACTCATAGCCATAGGGGCAGGGATGGGCCATATCACAGTGCAGAGGGCCACCAGCAATACCCTGCCTCAGTTGCACATAGGGCTTGGAACCAATTGGACAGTGATCATGAGTCAATCCTAAACAAGCATTCGATCAGCTGGAGGTTAAAGTTACCACAGGCA
Organism: Epsilonema sp. ZAB3_2; assembly: GCA_030247985.1. Classification (NCBI taxonomy): domain Eukaryota; kingdom Metazoa; phylum Nematoda; class Chromadorea; order Desmodorida; family Epsilonematidae; genus Epsilonema; species Epsilonema sp. ZAB3_2. The sequence goes on from JASAMW010000265.1 coordinate 630, forward strand.
CAGGGATCTCAAAATCTTCCCCTTGCCCAACTTACAAATTTTTGCTTGGACATTCCATGCTAGGCATGGGGCCTACCTAGTACATTACAAACTTATACCATACTTATACAGGGTGTTCCATTTGGATATGAAATGTCGTTCGTGGTTATAACTTGGTAACTTTTTTTTAATAGAAGAGGTACACAGTGCTGAAATTTCTCTTGCAGTGTGATGTGCCGCGTTCCGTATGGCGATAGCCAGGCCCCGAGAAGGGGGAAGAGAAATAGAACTGAACAGGAATCGAACCCGCTACCCTCGGTCACAGCTGTGGGCACTTAGGCACACCACCAGGCGCCGGTCTTTTGGCGCTTTTGGCTAAACTCGCCTTACATACCTAGAACTAGTTTTACGTACACTACTGGCCTCGGACGCAATTGCCATACGTACGCAGTACGTAACAGCAGATACCCAAGAATATGCCTAACCTTGTATAAATATTTCGTCCCAAAACTCTAATCTGAAAAATAGATATTGGTGCCTCAAGTTTCGACCATGAAAATCACAAGTTTTTGAATCGCAAGTCGGTGCTTCGCCCTATCTGGGTTTCCCAACTATTCCTTTGTTGATTTCTCCAGGGCAAGCTTTGTTTTAGTAAACTGAAAACGTTTCCAGAAGTGGAAAATAATATACTCATTCATGGTGTTTTCAGGTGTCGACTAGCACATCATGAAAATCCCATCAGTTTTACTCTGATGATTACCAGTACTGCTTGAAGAACATTGTGATTTTCGTGGTCAAAACTTGAGGCACCAATATCTTATGTTCAGATTGGAGTTTTGGGACGAAATTTTTACACAAGGTTATGCATATTCATGGGTATCTGCAAGAAAAATTTCAGCGTTTTAACTCTTGTGGTTTCCAAGTTACTACCCCAAACGACATTTCATATCCAAATGGAACTCCCTTTCCAAATGAAATTTTGGTGTATGTAGCATGCCATGTATCACAATTTGTTTTGTTGCTGATGAAGTAATGAGGAATTGAGGAATTGATGTATCGCAAATTGAGGAATGCGAAATGCTTACCAAATAAACATTGTTTTCAAAGCTTCAACACTGACACGATTTCCCAAAATAAGTAGGCCTCAATAAGTACTAGCAAAATAAGTAGGCCTAAATATGGACAAAATATGGCCTAAATATGGACAAAGGAGACAAAATATGGTCACTCACACCCCAAATGAAAAGCACAGCAAACTACTGGTTTGTGAACAAGAAACACAAATGGTGCTTGAATAGATGAATGACATTTATGTTTGCTGAGGAGATGAGACTATGGACACAAATCCTAAAATGATAAAAAGTTGGTAAGAGTGCAAAACTTCCCACATCTACAGTAGTTAGTTGTCCTGACAAAGATGTTTCTATTTCAAGTCATAAAGGAACACCCACACAGACATCGGCACGGTATCAAGGGTGGGGGTATGTAGTTGGGGTTATGTTGGGTCTAAAATCTGGGGTCAGCCACATACCCCCAGGAAAATTTTTTTTCAACATACCCCCAGAATTTCCAACATACCCCCAGAAAAAAATCGCTACATACCCCCAGCTTTCCAACATACCCCCAGATGAAAATGACAGCATACCCCCAGATTGTCAACATACCCCCAAAGTTCAAAGTGCTGCAAATTTTTGCACCCATCAAAGAGGTGGGTGCAGAGTGGGGGTATCCGTTCAGATGCCCCAAAGCAAATTTACTTGCATGCTACCAATGAACCAAGTACTGAATTTGATCACCTCAACTATAACAATGATGAAGAATACAGAATGAACAGAGAAGTGATAAGTCAGAACTACTGCCACCATCTAATGTGTTTTGCTAGCAGTGGCTGTAATATATCATGTGCAGGATAGATAAAGTAGACACAGTAGTATGTAGTAACAGTAAGCAGTTGCTTCATTGATTTTCCACTTGACATAAAATGTCTTTCTTCATTATACAGGGTGTCCCATAATAAACTCCGGGGCTTTCCGCGGTAATAACTCTCGAGCTAAAGCTCAGATCTCAATGTGGTTTTTTGCATTATGTAGCCAAGGCTTCAACTTAGATGCAGGCAAAATTTCATGATTCTAGTTCAATTAGAACTGGTTCAAAACAGCCACATTCTCTAGCCCCCAATTTCTATGGACTTTTCCCCCAAATAAGCAAATTTTGGCACAATTTCTGGCATAGTTACTATCAACCCCTGCCAATTTTGCTCTAAGTGGTTCAGAGCAATCCACATAGCGAAAGAACTTGACGTGTGGACGTCAATTCAAAGTCTGGAAGCGTAAATACAAATTTGAGTTACCTTAAAGACCGAAACGGGCCTGACAAATCGCCGAGATCTCCTCACCATTCGATTCGTCGTCGAGTGGGCATCAATTTGCGCCAGATTTTGTCTTTCTAGCTGCTCTGTACGTCGAGATATTTCAATTTGCAGTTTTGGTTTTCCCCTTATTTTACTCTGTGACGAGGATATCTTTTGCGTTGCGCCGTCGTCTTTTTTTCCGGTCGCGCTTCGCTCGCGCAGACGGCGGAGAGCGAAGAGAAAACGAAAGAAACAAAAAAGACGACGGCGCAACGAAAAGTTATGCCTCGTCACAGAGTAAAATAAGGGGAAAACCAAAACTGCAAATTGAAATATCTCGACGTACAGAGCAGCTAGAAAGACAAAATCTGGCGCAAATTGATGCCCACGCGACGACGAATCGAATGGTGAGGAGATCTCGGCGATTTGTCAGGCCCGTTTCGGTCTTTAATGCTGCAATTCTACAGTACTGAGGGAAAAGCTGCAAAAAACGGGACCAAAACTTTGAAGGCCAATAAAACCATAACCAATGAAGCTGCGCGGATGAAATTTTGCAAGTGTCTAAGTTGAAGCCTTGGCTACATAATAGAAAAAACCGCATTGAAATCTCAGCTTTAACTCGAGAGTTATAAGCGCGGAAACCCCCGGAGTTTATTATGGGACACTCTGTATTGCCATATTTATTTTTTCTACTCAAAAAAACTGGGGGTATGTGTGGCTGTGGGGGTATGCATAATTGCTCCAAAAAAACTGGGGGTATGCGTGGGGGTATACAAAATTGGTCCAAAAAACTGGGGGTATGCGTGGGGGTATGCAGAATTGCTCAAAAATAAAGTGGGGGTATGCGTGGGGGTATGATGATTTTATTTTTTGGGGGTGTGTTTGGGGTATTGTTGGAATTCTCAAAATCTGGGGGTCTGCGTGGGGTTATGTGAGGGGGTGGGTGGGGGTATGCTGAACATACCCCCAGCTGACCCCAGGCCGGACGTCTGCCCACACTCTACTCTACTACTAGAATCAGGAATAGATAACATTATAGAGAGGGGGGAATATATAACTGACGTGATGAGGCAGAAGTAAGGACAGCGACCAGGTAGTTTTGTATATATGACTCAGTTGTATATGCGACCGTCAAATATGTGACCTCTTGGGGTCGCATATATGACCAAGCATTGTATATACGAACAAAATTTTGTTCGTATATACGACTAGCAATGTCGCATATATGACGCATCGCATATATGACCTACTTTTTCGGTTGTATATTCAACCTTTTGCGTTTGTTTTCGGTCCTATATATGACTCTGTCGCATATACGGCCGAGTCATATATACAAAACTACTTGGTCGCTGTCCTTCCTTCCGCCTCAACATGTCAGTTATATATTCCCCCCTCTCTATAATGTTATCTATTCCTGCTGGAATTATCACTCCACTCTGGAATATGCTTGCCAATGACATTTCCTTCTAGCACTTTGGTTACATTGCAACATAAGCTGAAAAGAACAAGTGCACATTGATTAAGCCAGCTGGCAAAATTAGTGAGATGATAAAAACATAATCACTATAGTCTGGCCAATAGCAGTTGGCACCTGGACTCAAGGCGTGTTGCATAAAATAGATTTACAAATGCGGATTTCTGTCCACGCTTCGTGTACTCCTATTTAGCAGAAGTACATGCAAACTACGCAACTCGCCTTGAGTCCAGGTGCCAACTGCTATTGGCCAGACTATAATCAGTTCCACACTTGCCCTTGCCTTGTTGGTTGATATGCTGCTCCAATTTGAAGTACTGATAGCATCTTAAGACAACAACAAACGAATAGCCCCCTATAGTCAGGCCACATACCAAGACCAAGGCAATAATGAAAATGATAACAACCACCACTAGCCATTTCCATTTCCCCATTTCTGCCCCCATTTCTTTAGCCATGATGAACATCATGATCACACCAACCACACATATTCCAACCAAAACTATCAGTCTAAGAACCTACAAATAGGACACAGTTTGCAAATTTATTTATGTATAGGGTGTTCCATAATAAACTCACCGGATGTTTGTGCCTCTCATTCATCAACGGAGCATTCGATTTCAATATGCTCTTTTACATTTGGTACCTAGGCTAAGGCTTCTAAAATGGTGCAGGCAAAATTTCAGCCCTGTAGTCCTTCTACGAAGGAAGGTATGAAAGCTCAAACTTTTGGACACAAAAATTCACTTTTTTCACTATGGGGCTAAACCCGGGTTTTAAGGCTGAAGTTAGCACTCCACAGATGAGTTTCTTCCATTTTCTTCACAATAGCGCAGTAAATTTGGTTCTGCCGCGTCTTTCACGGGATATTAAACAGGATTTGAAGATCTATTTGCTTTTGGATGGTAGAATATGCTCTTTATTGTGGTAAAATATTACGCAAATCCTCGATTTCTGAGGCGAGCCTTTCTGAGTTGTTTTGAGCCACTTCCTGTAGGTCAAGACTGTTGAAATTTTGCGTGCATAAACTCTGAAGCCTTGGCTACTAATTGCAACAGACCACATTTGATTATGACACTTCACTGTGGAAATAGAGACACAAACAGCCGGTGAGTATATTATGGAACACCCTGTACTCTGTACTTTTACATTATTATTTTTGAAAACGAATGCTGGCATGTCGCCTTTTCTCAACTACTAACAACAAAGGTGTACTATCTTTGCAAAAGTAATGTGGAACATGTTAGAGAAGGCCTCTGTGGAAATGCGCCTTAGTACCATTTTATGGTCAGGCAGCTGTTTTCCGAGCATAATTGAGGCTTTCGCATTACATTGCTGACCAGTTTAAAATTTAACCCCTCCTGTATGCTGAGATATGGCCTTTGGTAGGCCCAATTTTCCCCTCATGTGCCAGCCACTTTTTTTACAAGTTCTTACCATCATTCGACTCCATTTTCTTCACAGATTTCGGTTTGGGGCATGTCCTTTCGATAGTTTGATGAATACATCACAAAAATTGTCAAAAATAGATCAAATTAGCCAAAATTACCTCTTTTTGAACTATATCATGGCATAATCGTCAAAATATCGAATGGGCATGCCCCAAACCGAAATCTGCAAAGAAAATGGAGTCGAATGATGGTAAGAACTTGTGGAAAAAAGTGGCTGGCACATGAGGGGAAATTTAGGCCTAAAAACAGCCATATCTCAGCATACAAGAGGGGTTAAATTTTCAACTGGTCAGCAATGTAATGCGGAAGTCTCAATGATGCTAGGAAAATGGCTGCTGGACCATAAAAAAGTATCTAAGGTGCATTTTCATAGAAGCATTCTCTAACATGGTCCGCTTTCCTTTTGCAAAGATAATAAGCGTATGGTAGGCTTACTGTTAGAACTAGGTAAGGCAGCAAAAAGTTGGCTCGGTGCTTTTGGATTGCATAAAACAGGCAGAACAGCACTCCACCAGTAAGAAGGCAGTATGATAAAATACTGATGAGAATTAGAGTGCTGTTTGCTTGAAACATTTCATCTTTGCTGCTCGAGGAGTCTTGCACTTGATAGCTAAAGAAAATCTTTTTTCAATAGTCCCTGTTTACAAATGTACTGTTTTTTTGCATTACAAACAGGCTTTGGGGCAGGGCAAAATCTAATATCTGTAACACTGGATGTTGAGGTATTGGGTCTTAGAAAACTATCGATATCAGTATCATTTTTTCAAGCTGCAAAACTATCAGCAATGGTAATGATTTTAGAGATCATGACAAAAGGGATATCAGTACCGATTTCTAAAATTTTCATTATCGTTGCATCTCTACTACTATACATATGGTATACCTAGGATATCACGTCAAAAGCAAAGGGGCATACTTATCTATATTTTGTCAACCAAATAATAAATGCCTCAGAGATCTGCATGTATTAAAATGCGATGACAGGTAGTATTGAGAATTGCGTGGACAGGGGGGTAAATTTCAGGTTTGCGTTGATGAGTGAGCTGATAGCCCAACTGATTTTATGTATTTTACAAAAAAGACCGGGTCGAAAATTCGCACCCAGTCCTGAGATACAAGGCCTCAAAGTTGACCACAATTTGACCCTGATTTTTCACTTTTTTCACACAAAAATGGGGGTAAATAGCCCCACTGGGGCTTTGGGGCTCTAAATTTGTACACACATAAACCCTATGGGGGTACATGTTCAGACAATTTTGAGCCCTCTAGCCCTTTTGGTTCAGGAGTTAAAGCTGTTTTTGCTGAAAATCCGAAAATTGGAATTTTCCCATTCCCATAATTTTAAAAATTTTGAGAGAGTTAGTCAGTGTGCTGGCTGTTTTATTTCTGAATCTTGTAGACCAGAAAATTTGCTACAAGATAGGCTACATTTGGAAAAAAGTCATATATGGGAAATTTTCACAGCAAGGCCTCGAAGAGTGGCGAGTAAGGGTTTTAAGAGTGTGCGTTTTCCCTATTTTTCAAGATAAATCACCAATATCACAGAAACTCTCTCCTCAAAAGTAGCCTATCTTATGCAAAATTTGATGAAAATTTAAAAAAAAAATATTTTCTCCTCCAAAAAGTTAAAGAGGGCCTCGCACAAAAAAAGTTGTTGTCGCGAAATAAAAAATAAATAGTCCGAATATATGCAATTTTTAATGACAAATTTAAAAATAAAAAGAAAATTTTTTAAATGCCTTAACAGTCGGTTTTTACACGCATTTGAAGGGTTTGGAGGCCCCTTAGACCTTAAAAACGTCCGATATGTAACTTCTTAACCCCACTATCAGATTCCCCATTAAAGTTGCTACAAAACCATTCCTGTGTTCTTCATCAGAGATGGGTCACTATATGTCATGTGGCAAAAAAACTGACTGCAAGTCCAGCTTTTTCTCATACAATCAGTATAAGCTGATGTTCTGGAACAGTAGCCAAAAGGGCAAACCTGTGGTTGCTTTTGGACTGCTTTGATGTATACGTGGTCCACCTCTAGAGAAAAAGAAGTATGGTTTTGTAGCAAATTTAAGAAACGTTTTCTGTAGCGGTTGCATAGTACGTGGAAGGGGGGTACTTTTTGTAAATCGAGATAATATGCCTATCGGATTCCCCATCAAAAACTGCATATGTTGATGAAGTTTTAGGAAAAAAATTGTTCAGGCAACATCGAGATATTCAAGGGTAAAGGTGGGCAGGTCACATTTTTGCCGTTTTTCAACGTTTTTAGCCATATTTCAGCAACCGCAGGGCTAGAGGGCTACAATTTGGCACGCGGAAAGATCCCATAGGGACCCAAGTCTGGACCAATTTTGAGCCCAATCGGCCACCTGTGTGGCGAGATATAGTGTCACAAAGTGCATTTCTGTATACAGGGTGTCTCATAATAAACCGAACACTTTTCCGTGCATATAACTCTCTAACCACACGTTAGATTTTCATGCGGTTTTTTGCGTTTAGTAGTCAAGGCTTCAACTTAGATGTGTACAAAATTTTTAGCTTCATAGGCTCAGTGGAAGCTGCTCAAACACATCCTTTCTCCGGCGGTCAAAAACGAGGGTTTTTCGAACTGGTAGTGCCGATTTGGGCCTCCTGTGCATAATCCAAAATAAAATAAGTCTCGTAATGAAAAAAAGATGTCCCAAAATGCTAGGAAATGTGTATCTCATGCATTATCCCCAGTGGCAGCATAGCAAACGCATGGAACAAGATATCTTGAGAAATAAGACCATAATTTTCTCCATACTAAAGAAAAAACGTCGATTTTGAGCTTCGAGATTCAAACCGTCGTAATTTCTGAAGTATGTGGACCAAGTAGCTGAAATTTTGTACACATCTAAGTTGAAGCCTTGGCTACTAAATACAAGAAACCGCATAAAAATCTAACATGTGGTTCGAGAGTAACATGCACGGATAAGTGTTCGGTTTATTTTGAGACACTCTGTATTTTGCACCTGTTGCAAATTTAGTTTTTTGAATACCACGGCGTGAATACATGCCCTGCACGGGGTAAAATTTTGACAGAAAGTAGAGAAGGGTTAGGCCTAAAAACTTTAGTACTACCGCAAAAAATCTCTAAAATGAGAATTGGGACTACAGTCCTCTCGAATGGTGAAAAATGCAGCAAAAATTTTCCCGCCTTTTTTATTTTTCAAGATAAATGAGCAATACCACTGAAACATTTTCCTCGTAAGTAGCCTATCTTATGTAGAATTTTATGTAGATTTCAAAAATAAAATTGCTTTTCCCAAAAAATTTAACCCTTACCCAAAATTCACAAAAATATACTATTTTTGCAAAATTATATGCTAGGGGTTAAATTTTTTGGGAAAAACAATTTTATTTTTGAAATCTACATCAAATTCTACATAAGATAGGCTACTTACGAGGAAAATGTTTCAGTGGTATTGCTCATTTATCTTGAAAAACAAAAAAGGCGGGAAAATTTTTGCTGCATTTTTCATCATTCGAGAGGACTGTAGTCCCAATTCTCATTATAGAGATTTTTTGCGGTAGTACTAAAGTTTTTAGGCCTAACCCTTCTCTACTTTCTGTCAAAATTTTACCCCGTGCAGGGCATGTATTCACGCCGTGGTATTCAAAAAACTAAATTTGCAACAGGTGCAAAATATATAGAAATGCACTTTGTGACCCTATATCTCGCCACACAGGTGGCCGATTGGGCTCAAAATTGGTCCAGACTTGGGTCCCTATGGGATGTATGTGTGAACCAAATTGTAGCCCTCTAAGCCCTGCGGTTGCTGAAATATGGCTAAAAACGTTGAAAAACGGCAAAAATGCGACCTGCCCACCTTTAGCCATCAATATCTCGATGATGCCTGAATAAATTTTTTCCTAAAACTTCATCAACATATGCAGTTTTTGCTGGGGAATCCGATAGGCATATTATCTCGATTCACAAAAAGTACCCCCCTTCCGCCTATACTACAGGCTACTCTCAATCCTTACAGAAAACGTCTCTTAATGGGGAATCTGATAGTGGGGTTAAAGGCAAGGGGTCCCCTACACCGACTTTCGAATTTAAAGTTCAAACCAATTTTATCATAAACTACATTTTTAACCGAGTCTTTTGCAAAAAACCGCTTTTCAAAATTCCTATCCGTTCACGAGTTGTCGGTGTGCAAAGTTCAGTCAAGTTCAGTACTGAAGACGGATTTGGGAACCACTACGGTAGTTAACTACGTAGTTAACTACCGTAGTGGTTCCCGAGGACCGCTTCAATACTGAAATTTATCGATTTTTATCTTTGAATAACTCATGAACGGATAGGAATTTTTAAAAGGGGTTTTTTGCAAAAGACTCGGTTAAAAATGTGGTTTATGATAAAATTGGTTTGAACTTTAAATTCGAAAGTCGGTGTAGGGGACCCCTTGCCTTTAAGAAGTTAAAGGGCGGATGTGGCAAAGATTTGCCCATAGTGAAGGCGAGGATCGATTTTTGCCCTTACGACCTCAGTCGTAAGGGCTACCATGGTGGGTTGCGCTCATCATAGGGGTATAGGGGTCTTACGTAGTATGCTGTAGGGTAGGGTTACGTACTGTGTAGGTATAGGAGAATTTTCAATTTTTCAATTTGGCGATCCTACGTATGTGGCGGCGATACGTCCCATTACAAAGTTTCGTTGACATTTTGCAGGGCTTAGAGTTTCGTTGACATTTTAGAGATTTTTAGTGTTTCGTTGACATTTTGGCGATTTTATTGTTTCGTTGACATTTTGCGAAAAATTTGGTCGATCCCGGGTTCGAATCTCACACCGGCCCATCCCGTAGGATTAGAAGACGAAAGCTCTATCGCCTACACTATCGCGACGAACTGGGCAAACGATGAAAACACAGGATAAGTAGTTGAGCTCAGAGGAAATAATTTGCATATAGGGGAAAAGGGAAAAACATGTGCTTTAGGGAGTAATTTGCATAGGAAATGTCGACAGTTGATGCAAGAATAATTTACATGAAAGGAACAGTGTGTTAAAGAGTGGAATTTGCATAAGAAAAATAAAAATGTGACGAAAATTGAGACACGTCACAGACTAGTTATTTTGTGCTTTTGCTCTGTTGCTGAGCAGCGGCGCTATTGCTTTGAATATGGGCTCTTGCTTTGAAGAATCACAGGGGAAAAATTGTGCATAGTCAGTGAGAAAGGAAAGGATTTTCTTCTGAAAGGATCGTATCTTCAACAGCAATTCAAAAGGAGAACTCTCTTTTGGAAGGAGTGCGTGTTCAAGAGTGATGTCAACGAAACTTTGAGTACAAGCCCGATCTGTTAATTCTCTTCTTGCTCTACCTGCCACTCTAAGATACCTCTCAACCGAAAGTTTTTTTGCCATACTGTAAGACTGAGTAATTTAGGTGTTTTAAGTTACTGGGCGTGGAAGGCGGCTCCCCCTAATACCCCATCCCCTCTAATACCTGCTTATTGTAAGGGCTTCACTCATGTTTGGCCGTCAGGCCAACATCAGTTGATCCCTAATGTCGCCACTCACCAACACCATCCAGTCTCGCCTTACAGCCCTTTCTCCCTAATAGCTGCCTATTGTAAGGGCTTCACTCATGTTTGGCCCTCAGGCCAAACATTAGCTAATCTTGCATAATGCACATCTGAAAAGCAATCACCATCCTCTACAACAAATACGCTACTCAATCACTCAACTTATCACAAAATTTCCGAAAATCCTTAAAGCCTTTTAAAGACCTGCTTGTTCAAATTTCCTTCGGTCAACTTATGCAGTTTTTCAAGACGAATCGATTCCACCTGTAACGGTGTTTGATAACGTTGACATTATGCAACGAATAGAATGTTGTACGGGCGTGTATGTACGTATATGATATTGGGTATACGGTAGCCGCGAAAAGGTAGAGATAGGGAAAAATATGTAACAGTGGGTAGCGAAGATGATGAGTAAAAATACGTACCTAAGTGGAGTCGGGAGCGGCAGGATTAAAGGTCGCAAAGGTTACTGTAGGAGGCGGCAAGACAAAGGGAGCGGAAGAAAGGTTGCCGCCACTGGCGGTCTGATAAAAGGAGTGGGTGATTCCAGGAAAGAGAGCCTTCGGCAGTCGAGGCTGGAGAGACGGCTAGACTGCCTCAGAGTTAGAGAAAGAGAGAGTTAGAGGAGAGTCGGAAAAGTTACGAGGTGATGAGAGGTGGGTTTGGTGTAAAGTAGAGTTCTTCTTGAGCTAGCTTATCATGGGCTAATAGTTGAAGCTTGACTCCCTAAGTCTTGTTATACGGGATGACTGTGGAAGTCATAGCAGGATACGGATAATACTACTAATACTAATACTACTGGGCCCACATGCTCACCGCTCCCTGCGCCATTACAAACTATATTTAAAGTTTGTTACACACCCCCATGTCTCGACGCGATTTTGCCTCCTCGCAGAGAAAACCCACTTGTACGGGGCATTTCACAACAAATTGTGCTAAAACGTTGCGAAATGCCCCGTACAAGTGGGTTTTCTCTGCGAGGAGGCAAAATCGCGTCGAGACATGGGGGTGGAATCGATTCGTCTTGAAAAACTGTATAAGTTGACACCGAAGGAAATTTGAAAAATCGATCCTCGCCTTCACTATGGGCAAATCTTTGCCACATCCGCCCTTTAAGTATCGGGCGTTTTTAAGGTCTAAGGGGCCTCCAAAACCTTCAAGTGCGTGTAAAAATCGACTGTTAAGGAATTTTTAAAATTTTCTTTTTCTTTTTACATTTGTCATTAAAAATTGCATATATTCAGACTATTTATTTTTTATTTCGCGACAACAACTTTTTTTGTGCGAGGCCCTCTTTAAAGATAATAATCATACAAAAGATGTAATTGTTTGACAATTTTTGAACATTTTTGGGGTAGGTTAAATTTTTTTAGATGATGATGAAATAAATTTACTGTAGCCACAAGATATTGCAAAACAAAACAAAAATCAAATACATAATATAATGTACGTACGCCCGATGCAATGATGCATCCGGGAGCACTACTGAAGCATCCGCACTTGACGGGCTACCCAGCAGTGCCCCCATCAACATCAGTATGCCAGGCCTCAAAATATCAAATCACTTTGCCCTAATGCCATGAAACTCCACTGTTTGGGGCCAATTGGCCCTCTTACATCCCAGTGGTGTTTCTTACCTAAGTGGCTGGAGCCTGTTCCACTGCATCAGCAATGGATCAAGCTCCTAACAGTAGGAGAGGAGATAGTGTCTGCAACGAGGCCGAGGCCTCAGACGTCAAGAAGTCCCCTCCCCTTATAAAACTTTGAGAAGTCTACGGTACATAGTTTTTGCTTGAAGATGGCGATCGACGGGGATTCAACCACGGTCTGCGGCAAGTAGTTCCATAAATTTACAATCCTGTTCGAGAAAAACTGTTCCACATAGTTTGCTCTAACCCGGCGCTTCAACAATGCCCATGAGTGCTGTCTACTTGAATACTGACCCATTCTACGTGTAAAATATTGGTTCGTTGGTATGTCCAACAAACCACGCATCATCTTGTATACCATGATCATATCCATATAGATTCTTCGCAACTCCAACGGTTGCATTTGCAGCTGTACTAATCTTTGGGGGTAGAATAGATATTGTCTATTTTGACGTGGACGGCGAGGTAATCTTAGCAATCTTTTTGTAAAGCGTCGCTGAACGTTTTCGATTGTATCAATGTCCTGCTTTGTACCAGGATTCCATACTTGAGCGGCATACTTGCAAGCAGCCCGGGAAGCCCAAAGGGCTAAACGAGTTGAACACTACAACAAAGAATTGCGCATTCTGCAAGAAGGTGACCCAACGAAATTTTGGACTTATGTGAAGTCCTTTCATTTGATGTATATATTGTATGTTCGAAAATCAGTGGTTGCACTGCTACAAGCTGTTGAAGTTTCTGTTTAGTACAGGTCCAGTTCAGGGGCCAATTTTCGAGGTTTTTGGCTTGTATCTCTGGCGCAACGGCAGGCAGGCAGGTAGGTTTTTTAGAAGTCTACATCAAATTTTACATAAGATAGGCTACTTTTGAGGAGAGAGTTTCTGTGATATTGTTGATTTATCTTGAAAAATGGGGAAAACGCACACTCTTAAATCCCTACTCGCCACTCTTCAAGGCCTTGGTGTGAAAATTTCCCATTATGACTTTTTTCCAAATGTAGCCTATCTTGTAGCAAATTTTCTGCTCTACAAGATTCAGAAATAAAACAGCCGGCATATGGACTAACTCTCTCAAAATTTTAAAAATTATGGAAAAATTCCAATTTTCAGATTTTCAGCAAAAACAGCCATTTACCCCCATTTTTGTGTGAAAAAGTGAAAAATGAGGGTCAAATTGTGATCAACTTTGAGGCCTTGTATCTCAGGACTGGGTGCGAATTTTCGACCCGGTCTTTTTGTAAAATACGTAAAATCAGTTGGGCTATCAGATCACGTCATCAGCAAAAAACTGAAAATTACCCCCCTGTCCGCGGTACTGTACAGCAACACTGAATCCTTCAAGACATCGCGTTTTAATACTTCCAGAAATATGGTAATTGCATGAATTGCTCATTCACTGATACATACATACTCCGTTGCATCCCCTTCTGCTCCTGTGAACAGTCTGTTGATGCTTGTCGGAAGGCCAAGGGCAAAAGTTATTGCTTCATACACACCAATAAACTTTGTGAGAGTCTGAAATGCTACATACGCTGTATGTCACTTGCCTTAAAGGGGTTCGCCGTGGCGAAATCCAGCAGGTAAGGCTGCTATGCTGGGGTGATAGGGCAAGTTCTAAGCTTTCATTTGATGTATATATTGTATGTTCGAAAATCACTGGTTGCGCTGCACTTGCACTTAGTGCACTAGCACTCAAATTCGAAGCATTTTGCTTATAACTTCATCAATTGTAGAGAGAATTTGAAAAGCAAGGTACCATGAGATAGGTCGGCGCAAACCACGCCTGTTCATGTGCAGATCTCATGGCTATCTGCCGTTGCGCCAGAGATACAAGCCAAAAACCTCGAAAATTGGCCCCTGAACTGGACCTGTACTAAACAGAAACTTCAACAGCTTGTAGCAGTGCAACCACTGATTTTCGAACATACAATATATACATCAAATGAAAGCTTAGAACTTGCCCTATCACCCCAGCATAGCAGCCTTACCTGCTGGATTTCGCCACGGCGAACGCCTTTAAGATGAACATGAACTCCAAAGGTGAGTGGGGCCCCACATTTTCTTTCAGTGTGTTTTGCTAGATCAGTAAATGGGCAGTTGAACAACTTGTGACCACCCACCCAGGAGAGAAATCTCAAGTATTGAAAAGGCAAGTCCACAGTAAGAGAAGAAATTTACAGCAAAAGAAGAATACGGTAATCATCAGGTTCAAAACAAAATTTAATCATAAAATTAATACCGTAACACCATATGTCTGACAGCAAAACCAATATCGTGGTTCATCCAATGTAGTTGCACCAGCTTCATTCTGTTGCAGAAATCGCTGCCTCGGAACAAATGATGTAGCCATTTTTACTTTTTATTTTTGAAATAACACAACCTCATGCAAGCGGGAAAAGTGTACACTAACACTAGTACTGAAGCAAAACGCTCAATCGCTTATCTGCTTGATCGTGTGTGTACTTTCCCTGCATTCACTATAGAGCCAGTGTTCACTGAAAAACTAGACCTGCATACTGAAATGCATGTAGCCCCTTTTGTAAGAAACTTGTTTGCTTCGTTTCCCACGTATAAGCACTAGAGCAGTGGCAGCATCAGCAGTAGCTGCTGTCCTTGATAAAGGGAGGTCTATGTGAAAGTTTGTATGGGGAGGAAAATTCCGAATTTCTAAGAGTTGAATGAATCTATGAAAACTTGCATAATCTTTCGATCTAACCCCATGTTCTGGAGCTGATTTTAGATACATAGCCTACCAGTTTAGGATAAGCAAAATAGGCCAAAATATTGCGAAATCCCATTCATACCTGGTTACCTGCATCACGGAGACAAAATCGGCTCCTAAACATGGGGTTAGATCGGGAGGATGAAATTTTTCACACGTACGGTACGTGCCCTTCAAATGTAAAAAGAATTGAAACTTGAGTCTAATTACCCGCCTGATCCATTGGACAGGACCCTCAAAGTCCAAAATATGAACTTTACCCTTCCCGTACTAAATTCCCGCCAGATCCCCCTTTAACGAAAAAACATTCAAAACAACGTGCATGAATAATAGGCCGACGTATTGTATTTAAGGTCTCACACGGTAGTTCTCTGAGCCGTGGACTCCTAGACTACCAGCACATATAGACTACTGCATGTAGTCGTACAACTCTTACTCGTACAATCCAAATTCCAGTTGTTTTCCTCCGCCTTCTTCGTTTCAGTTTGCTGTTTCCGCTCCAGCCCGCGCGCTGCGCTCTGGTCGCTCGTTTGCGTCGTCTACATACATATGCATGGACAACTACATAAATGCGGTCCAGCTCTCTCCTGAGCCAACGAAAGCGAGTTGAGAGGAGACCAAGATACCGATGGATAGCTTGTTACACGATCTCTTTGACGCGCCATATAGCGCCTCTTGAAACGGTCTATCTGTAGCGCTATTCCTCATTGAAACGCTAACTTTTTCAAACACGTTTTTTATGGATAACTTTGCGTAGACATAGAGGCAACGTAGAGAGGCGCCGTAGGTACCGATCGATTCCTCTCGTAAAGACGCGTTCAACGGTATGCCTCATGTTGAAAAATACCCAGCGGTTCCTTCGGAACACCCAAATCGCATGGTTTTTATGGTGTTCTTTGGCGTGTCGTACTGCGCCGAATGCAGGAGCTTTGGCGCTGCAGTTTGGTGTATGTGTAGAGGAAGGGTTGTTCTTTATTCACATTTATGACGGATCACTCTTATCTTGCGTACAACGGCTACGACGAAGCCTCAAAGTTGGCTCCGAAACTATCGTGTAATTATTTTTTTTGAGACCTTAAATACAATACGTCGGCCTATTATTCATGCACGTTGTTTTGAATGTTTTTTCGTTAAAGGGGATCTGGCGGGAATTTAGTACGGGAAGGGTAAAGTTCATATTTTGGACTTTGAGGGTCCTGTCCAATGGATCAGGCGGGTAATTAGACTCAAGTTTCAATTCTTTTTACATTTGAAGGGCACGTACCGTACGTGTGAAAAATTTCATCCTCCCGATCTAACCCCATGTTTTGGAGCCGATTTTGTCTCCGTGATGCAGGTAACCAGGTATGAATGGGGTTTCGCAATATTTTGGCCTCATCTTGCTTTTCCTAAACTTGTAGGCTATGTATCTAAAATCAGCTCCAGAACATAGGGTTAGATCGAAAGATTATGCAAGTTTTCATAGATTCATTCAACTCTTAAAATTCGGAATTTTCCTCCCCATACAAACTTTCACATAGACCTCCCTTTATCAAGGACAGCAGCTCCTGCTGATGCTGCCACTGCTATAGTGCTTATACGTGGGAAACGAAGCAAACAAGTTTCTTACAAAAGGGGCTACATGCATTTTAGTATGCAGGCCTAGTTTTTCAGTGAACACTGGCTCTATAGTGAATGCAGGGAAAGTACACACACGATCAAGCAGATAAAAGGATTTATCGTTTTGCTTCAGTACTAGTGTTAGTGTACACTTTTCCCGCTTGCATTAGGTCTGTGTTATTTCAAAAAATAAAAAGTAAAAATGGCTACATCATTTGTTCCGAGGCAGCGATTTCTGCAACAGAATGAAGCTGGTGCAACTTCATTGGATGAGAACAATATTGGTTTTGCTGTCAGACATAATGGTGTTACGGTATTAATTTTATGATTAAATTTTGTTTTTAACCTCATGATTACCGTATTCTTCTTTTGCTATTAATTTCTTCTCTTTCTGTAGACTTGCCTTTTCAATACTTAAGATTTCTCTCCTGGGTGGGTGGTCACAAGTTGTTCAACTGCCCAATTTACTGATCTACCAAACACTGAAAGAAAATGTAAGGCCCCACTCACCTTTTGAATTTCATGTTCATTCTTAAAGCGTTCACCGTGGCAGAAAATCCAGCAGGGAGTAAGGCTATATGCTTAAGGTGATAGGGCAAGTTCTAAGCTTTCATTTGATGTATATATTGTATGTTCGAAAATCAGTGGTTGCACTGCTACAAGCTGTTGAAGTTTCTGTTTAGTACAGGTCCAGTTCAGGGGCCAATTTTCGAGGTTTTTGGCTTGTATCTCTGGCGCAACGGCAGATAGCCATGAGATCTGCACATAACAGGCGTGGTTTGCGCCGACCTATCTCATGGTTCTTTGCTTTTCAAATTCTTTTTACAATTGATGAAGTTATAAGCAAAATGCTTCGAAGTTTCAGTGCTAGTGCACTAAGTGCAAGTGCAGCGCAACCAGTGATTTTCGAACATACAAATATACATCAAATGAAAGCTTAGAACTTGCCCTATCACCCCAGCATAGCAGCCTTACCTGCTGGATTTCGCCACGGCGAACCCCTTTAAGGCAAGTGACATACAGCGTATGTAGCATTTCAGACTCTCACAAAGTTTATTGGTGTGTATGAAGCAATAACTTTTGCCTTGGCCTTCCGACAAGCATCAACAGACTGTTCACAGGAGCAGAAGGGGGTACAACGGAGTATGTATGTATCAGTGAATGAGCAATTCATGCAATTACCATATTTTCTGGAAGTATTAAAACGCGATGTCTTGAAGGATTCAGTGTTGCTGTACAGTACCGCGGACAGGGGGGTAATTTTCAGTTTTTTGCTGATGACGTGATCTGATAGCCCAACTGATTTTACGTATTTTACAAAAAGACCGGGTCGAAAATTCGCACCCAGTCCTGAGATACAAGGCCTCAAAGTTGATCACAATTTGACCCTCATTTTTCACTTTTTCACACAAAAATGGGGGTAAATGGCCGCTGTTTTTGCTGAAAATCTGAAAATTGGAATTTTTCCATAATTTTTAAAATTTTGAGAGAGTTAGTCCATATGCCGGCTGTTTTATTTCTGAATCTTGTAGAGCAGAAAATTTGCTACAAGATAGGCTACATTTGGAAAAAAGTCATAATGGGAAATTTTCACACCAAGGCCTTGAAGAGTGGCGAGTAGGGATTTAAGAGTGTGCGTTTTCCCATTTTCAAGATAAATCAACAATATCACAGAAACTCTCTCCTCAAAAGTAGCCTATCTTATGTAAAATTTGATGTAGACTTCTAAAAAACCTACCTGCCTGCCTGCCGTTGCGCCAGAGATACAAAAACCTCGAAAATTGGACCCTCAACTGGACCTGTACTAAACAGAAACTTCAACAGCTTGTAGCAGTGCAACCACTGATTTTCGAACATACAATATATACATCAAATGAAAGGACTTCACATAAGTCCAAAATTTCGTTGGGTCACCTTCTTGCAGAATGCGCAATTCTTTGTTGTAGTGTTCAACTCGTTTAGCCCTTTGGGCTTCCCGGGCTGCTTGCAAGTATGCCGCTCAAGTATGGAATCCTGGTACAAAGCAGGACATTGATACAATCGAAAACGTTCAGCGACGCTTTACAAAAAGATTGCTAAGATTACCTCGCCGTCCACGTCAAAATAGACAATATCTATTCTACCCCCAAAGATTAGTACAGCTGCAAATGCAACCGTTGGAGTTGCGAAGAATCTATATGGATATGATCATGGTATACAAGATGATGCGTGGTTTGTTGGACATACCAACGAACCAATATTTTACACGTAGAATGGGTCAGTATTCAAGTAGACAGCACTCATGGGCATTGTTGAAGCGCCGGGTTAGAGCAAACTATGTGGAACAGTTTTTCTCGAACAGGATTGTAAATTTATGGAACTACTTGCCGCAGACCGTGGTTGAATCCCCGTCGATCGCCATCTTCAAGCAAAAACTATGTACCGTAGGACTTCTCAAAGTTTTATAAGGGGAGGGGACTTCTTGACATCTGAGGCCTCGGCCTCGTTGCAGACACTATCTCCTCTCCTACTGTTAGGAGCTTGATCCATTGCTGATGCAGTGGAACAGGCTCCAGCCACTTAGGTAAGAAACACCACTGGGATGTAGGAGGGCCAATTGGCCCCAAACAGTGGAGTTTCATGGCATTAGGGCAAAGTGATTTGATATTTTGAGGCCTGGCATACTGATGTTGATGGGGGCACTGCTGGGTAGCCCGTCAAGTGCGGATGCTTCAGTAGTGCTCCCGGATGCATCATTGCATCGGGCGTACGTACAGTATATTATGTCTTTGATTTTTGTTTTGTTTTGCAATATCTTGTGGCTACAGTAAACTTATTTCATCATCATATAAAAAAATTTAACCTACCCCAAAAATGTTCAAAAATTGTCAAACAATTACATCTTTTGTATGATTATTATCTTTAAAGAGGGCCTCGCACAAAAAAAAGTTGTTGTCGCGAAATAAAAAATAAATAGTCTGAATATATGCAATTTTTAATGACAAATGTAAAAAGAAAAAGAAAATTTTAAAAATTCCTTAACAGTCGATTTTTACACGCACTTGAAGGTTTTGGAGGCCCCTTAGACCTTAAAAACGCCCGATACTTAAAGGGCGGATGTGGCAAAGATTTGCCCATAGTGAAGGCGAGGATCGATTTTTCAAATTTCCTTCGGTGTCAACTTATACAGTTTTTCAAGACGAATCGATTCCACCCCCATGTCTCGACGCGATTTTGCCTCCTCGCAGAGAAAACCCACTTGTACGGGGCATTTCGCAACGTTTTAGCACAATTTGTTGTGAAATGCCCCGTACAAGTGGGTTTTCTCTCGAGGAGGCAAAATCGCGTAGAGTATGGGGGTGTGTAACAAACTTTAAATATAGTTTGTAATGGCGCAGGGAGCGGTGAGCATGTGGGCCCAGTAGTATTAGTATTAGTAGTATTATCCGTATCCTGCTATTACTTCCACAGTCATCCCGTATAACAAGACTTAGGGAGTCAAGCTTCAACTATTAGCCCATGATAAGCTAGCTCAAGAAGAACTCTACTTTACACCAAACCCACCTCTCATCACCTCGTAACTTTTCCGACTCTCCTCTAACTCTCTCTTTCTCTAACTCTGAGGCAGTCTAGCCGTCTCTCCAGCCTCGACTGCCGAAGGCTCTCTTTCCTGGAATCACCCACTCCTTTTATCAGACCGCCAGTGGCGGCAACCTTTCTTCCGCTCCCTTTGTCTTGCCGCCTCCTACAGTAACCTTTGCGACCTTTAATCCTGCCGCTCCCGACTCCACTTAGGTACGTATTTTTACTCATCATCTTCGCTACCCACTGTTACATGTTTTTCCCTATCTCTACCTTTCGCGGCTACCGTATACCCAATATTATATACGTACATACACGCCCGTACAACATTCTATTCGTTGCATAATGTCAACGTTATCAAACACATTGTTACAGGTGGAATCGATCTCGTCTTGAAAAACTGCATAAGTTGACCGAAGGAAATTTGAACAAGCAGGTCTTTAAAAGGCTTTAAGGATTTTCGGAAATTTTGTGATAAGTTGAGTGATTGAGTAGCGTATTTGTTGTAGAGGATGGTGATTGCTTTTCAGATGTGCATTATGCAAGATTAGCTAATGTTTGGCCTGAGGGCCAAACATGAGTGAAGCCCTTACAATAGGCAGCTATTAGGGAGAAAGGGCTGTAAGGCGAGACTGGATGGTGTTGGTGAGTGGCGACATTAGGGATCAACTGATGTTGGCCTGACGGCCAAACATGAGTGAAGCCCTTACAATAAGCAGGTATTTAGAGGGGATGGGGTATTAGGGGGAGCCGCCTTCCACGCCCAGTAACTTAAAACATCTAAATTACTCAGTCGTTACAGTATGGCAAAAAAACTTTCGGTTGAGAGGTATTTTTGAGTGGCAGGTAGAGCAAGAAGAGAATTAACAGATAGGGCTTGTACTCAAACTTTCGTTGACATCACTCTTGAACACGCACTCCCTCCGAAAGAGGAGTTCTCCTTTTGAATTGCTGTTGAAGATTCGATCCTTTCAGAAGAAAATCCTTTCCTTTCTCACTGACTATGCACAATTTTTCCCCTGTGATTCTTCAAAGCAAGAACCCATATTCAAAGCAATAGCGCCGCTGCTCAGCAACAGAGCAAAAGCACAAAATAACTAGTCTGTGACGTGTCTCAATGTTCGTCACATTTTTATTTTTCTGATGCAAATTCCACTCTTTAACACACTGTTCCTTTCATGTAAATTATTCTTGCATCAACTGTCGACATTTCCTATGCAAATTACTCCCTAAAGCACATGTTTTTTCCTTTTTCCCCTATATGCAAATTATTTCCACTGAGCCTATGAAGCTTAAAAATTTTGTACACATCTAAGTTGAAGCCTTGACCTACTAAACGCAAAAAACCGCATGAAAATCTTAACGTGTGGTTACAGAGTTATATGCACGGAAAAGTGTTGGGTTTATCTTATACTGAGACACCCTGTATACAGAAATGCACTTTGTGACCACTATATCCTCGCCACACAGGTGGCCGAGTTGGGCTCAAAATTGGTCCAGACTTCGGGTCCCTCATGGGATCTTTCCCGCGTGCCAAATTGTAGCCCTCTAGCCCTGCGGTTGCTGAAATATGGCTAAAAACGTTGAAAAACGGCAAAAATGTGACCTGCCCACCTTTACCCTTGAATATCTCGATGTTGCCTGAACAATTTTTTTTCCTAAAACTTCATCAACATATGCAGTTTTTGATGGGGAATCCGATAGGCGATATTATCTCGATTTACAAAAAGTACCCCCCTTCCACGTACTATGCAACCGCTACAGAAAACGTTTCTTAAATTTGCTACAAAACCATACTTCTTTTTCTCTAGAGGTGGACCACGTATACATCAAAGCAGTCCAAAAGCAACCACAGGTTTCCCCTTCGCTCC
>JASAMW010000272.1:0-13312 GCA_030247985.1 Epsilonema sp. ZAB3_2
CTCACACAAATCCCAACTAACGGAACAAACCAACCCATTCAGACGTCATCGTTGGGCTACTAGATATTTTGTTGTTATCCCATGCTACTCTTCTGTCAATCACCTTGTGTCGATCACCACCTTCTGTCCAGTTCTACTTATAGCCTACCTTTCTTGTTCCTAGTCCACCACGTAGGTACTTACCCCAGACTACCGTATGTATGTTATGCATGCACATTACTATGTATTAGCTGTCTTGTTCATCAATTGCATTTTTATTATCAAGGAGTAGTGCAAGTGGCAGTGATGGTCGGGGCCTGAGTTGGTGAAGGTGCTATAGGTACCGTGAGCCCCCACGAAGCCACCGGGGTGTACCTTTTTCCACGAACACCGTCACTTGGCCATTGTTGCATGTGTACTGCACACTCTCATCAATACCGGTTGCAGCCCCGGCAGCTTGAGTTTCAATGAGGGTTTGGCCGAAACAGTTCGTGATAATGAGCACCTGGCCGTTGGCACAGTTCAGGCCAGGAGCAGCATTCATCGCGTCCGTCGTTATTCCTCCGTACGCCGGGCGTGGTGCTGTGGCTGACCGCGCTTGATAGCGCGCCTCGACGCAGCTACATATCGATAGATGAGATAATCTTTGTTGGACATATACATAAAAAAAGAGAACAAAACCAATTAAATACGGATAGAAGCACTGTAGACCGCCCACACACACACACGTATGTACGGTACATAGAATGGAGGTAGGTCAAACAGCACACACTGAACGAATCTTAATCTGGAAGGTGAAATTGTTTATATCAATAGTACAGTATTTGTCCAGAAAAAAATACAATGATAGTGAAATAACATGAGTACATATTATATGTAAATGTGTAGACAAGAGCAGCACGAACTTAACAGTGCATATCCATGCATGTACAATGTATCAGTAACGTGCCACATGGTAACATGTACAGTGTCACAATAGCAATGATACATATGCATGCATACGATGCCATACATACATTTTAGCTTACTTGTAGTGGTGGTTGTAGTTGTTGCAGTCGAAGTGGAAGTAGTGGTGGTTGTGGTTGCGGTAGCGATGGTGCCGCATCCTACTGCCTGCAGAAATGCGGCTGCGGCCAAAAAGCAGAGCTTCATCAACATCACGATCCAGATTGCGACCATGGTTTCTTGGCGCGACAGAATTTTAGCGTATGCATGTATCGTGTTGCGGGTTGCTACTTGCTAGGCGGGGAATAGCCGATGAGCCAATTTGTACTAGTAGGAGCACCATATGGCTTATGGTACTCTTGGTATCTACGGTTAGTAGGTATGTATACGGTATTTACCTACCTACCTAATCTACCCTATCACCGGACCTGATTCACCAGAACTGACTCAGCCAGTTCGAGAATTGAAAGACGAAAAAAACTTGAGAGTTGAGAACTTGGACAAGTCAATCGATGTGACGTGACCCTGTACAGACTATTGTTTAAAGGTATGTACCTGTAACAAACACTTTAACTCCTACTGCTCCTGTACTCAGTGGTTTTTGCAGCCGTAACGCCCGACGCAATACGCCCATTCAGCAGTATTGTGGCCGTCTTACACCCGGAAAACGGGCGTATAATGGCCATGACGGCCGTTTGCGCCGTTTAAAAATCCAGCGAAAATTTGCTGTTCCTAGTCGCAGCATAGTAGCTAGAATATGCAAGGGCTGGACGACGGTCGAGAAGATATCGGTTTTCGCCCTAATTTCCCCGTCATGTACTGTATGTACGTACTACGTACCATAACTGCCAACTTTGCAAAGGGATACATATATTACATACGTACGTAGAAATAGCGCACACGTACAGAAAACTTGTTTGTTTGAGACGTAATTTGCCGCATGCGCATCGCATCGCATCATATGCATGCATGCTGTAAAGCTTCGTGTATGTATAGCCCCTTCGAATAGTATAACCCCTTTGTATATTACCCTTTTTTATCTCCCTCCAACCAAAATTTTGGAAACGCGTAAAACGTGCAAAAAGCAAAATAAGTATGTTGATAATGATTTGGCAAAATTTTGCTTGGCCTCGTGTATAACCCCCTCGAGTTGGCGACTAACAATTTTTATTCCCGGGTGATACACGAAGCTTTACAGTTCCACAACTGTAGCCCCATGCAGTACGTACGTACCTTCGCAGGTACTGAGCATAGTAGTGTAACGGTTCTGTTTGCTGGTTTTGCTTTCGCACGCAGCGAGAAAACTCATTTTCTTTTGTACTGTAGTGATGTGAGCCAAAATTAACGCTGCAGCATCATCACCTCTTCATGTACCGACAGTAGCAGATAGAACAACAAACCGCTTCTGTCCCTCAATGCGCCATGGTAGTGGTCGTTTGCCCATTCGTTACGCCCTCTCGTCCAGCGAAACTGCTTCACGATCGAATTTTGGAAGCTTTTGACCAGCGTCCGCACGAAATTGCGCTGGAAGATGGGGACTCGGGATTCAAATGGAGCTTCGCTCACACTCGTCAACTGGCCTACAGTGCAGCACACGCATTGGCGGCTCTGGGCTTCAAGAAAGGAGATGTGATGGGCTTCTACCTGGAAAACCGGCCGCAATTCGTACCGATCTTGCTCGGAGTTTCAGCTTTAGGTACGTTACGTACCGTAGTTACATATGTTATGCAAATTTATATGCAAATGTATTTTTTTATTGTTCGCCGGAGAAACCAAAACTTGGCTTCATGTACTACTACTGGTGCAAACCTGACCCAGTCGTATGTAGTGTATAGTGCAAGTGCATTTCTTCGCAACTGTTTACTACTCGTCATAATACCAGATTTTACCCCACCTATGTACGTACCTCCCTACACCTCCGTACCTCCCTTCCCCCCCTTGTGTATAAGCTGTGATGTGCCCTACCCCCTTGTGTATAAGCTGTGATGTGCCCTACCCCCTTGTGTATAAGCTGTGATGTGCCCTATCTCCCTGTGTACTGGCTGTGATGTGCCCTATCTCCCTGTGTACTGGCTGTGATGTGCCCTATCCCCCCGTGTACTGGCTGTGATGTGCCCTACCCCCTTGTGTATAAG
The DNA here is from genome assembly GCA_030247985.1 of Epsilonema sp. ZAB3_2. NCBI lineage: Eukaryota > Metazoa > Nematoda > Chromadorea > Desmodorida > Epsilonematidae > Epsilonema > Epsilonema sp. ZAB3_2. The sequence continues at coordinate 3,060 of JASAMW010000272.1, forward strand.
CTGTGATGTGCCCTATCTCCCTGTGTACTGGCTGTGATGTGCCCTATCCCCTTGTGTACTGGTTGTGATGTGCCCTACCCCCTTGTGTACAAGCTGTGATGTGCCCTATCCCCCTTGTGTACTGGCTGTGATGTGCCCTATCCACCTTGTGTACTGGCTGTTATGTGCCCTATCCCCTTGTGTACTGGCTGTGATGTGCCCTACCCCCTTGTGTATAAGCTGTGATGTGCCCTATCTCCCTGTGTACTGGATGTGATGTGCCCTACCCCCTTGTGTACTGGTTGTGATGTGCCCTATCCCCTTGTGTATAAGCTGTGATGTGCCCTATCCCCCTTGTGTACTGGCTGTGATGTGCCCTATCCCCTTGTGTACTGGCTGTGATGTGCCCTATCCCCCTGTGTATAAGCTTCGTTCGCCATCCTTCGCTCGCTGGCCCATTTCAGGGTTACATAAGAGCAAAGAGGAATAATGTCGGAGGAAACTACAGTACATAAATAAATATTAGCTTTACATAAATTTTGCAGTGTGTTTGAAAACTTGAGAGAATGATGTTTCACATCAGCAGACAAAACGGGAAAGAAAAGGAATGCAAAGTTCTTCTCACCTGGGTCACGTTCTCCAGGTTGGGAAATCGTTGCACCAGCAGCTTGATGAGTTCAGCCCCAGTGGGCGCGGCCCCAACCGCCACCGACTTCACCGAGCTCAGATTGAACTTCTTCACATCCGGATGCTTGGCCAAGAAGACCAAAATCGTCGGCACCACCAGCAGGTAGGAGACCTTGTGCTTCTCTGCCAGTTGCAGGTAGAGCAGAGGGTCAAATTTCGGCAAGATCACAGCTCTAGCGCCATAGTGCAGGCACCAGATAAGCGCCAGAAAGCCCGCCATGTGGAAGAAGGGCAAAACCAGCAGGTTGGTGTCTCCAGCTCTGTTTAGGCGCCAAGGTGTGGGTTCTGTAGATGGAGAGCCCAGAAAGGAGATGTTCAGGTTCTCATGGGTAAGCATGACACCTTTGGGCAAAGCGGAAGTCCCGGAGGAGTAGGGAAGCAAAACCACATCTTTCTTGACATCCAAAGGAACTGAGGGGAAACTTTTCACACTACTGGCCAATCGAAAGAGCTGCTCAACGGGAATCAGCTGTGCATGATCCCTGCTCGCTTCTTCTGCTGGCATGTCGTATACGATGATCTTGGAGAGCTGGTGCTGGGGTAGAGCCTGGCGAACAGTTGACAGCCACTGCCATCTGGTGAACAGCCAGCGCGCACCGCAATCTTGCATCTGCCTCCCCAATTCTTCGGCTGTGTACAAAGGATTCACGCCGGACATGGCACCACCTAAAAAAAGTTCTCCGACTTTGTCAGCTGGTACGTATGTATGTACATATAATATACACCGCATACGAGGTAGATATACATGCGTATTTATGTGCACAGTTCGTAGAAGGGCGGTACGGAGGTGTAGGTACGTACGTACATAGGTGGGGTAAAATCTGGTATTATGACGAGTAGTAAACAGTTGCGAAGAATGCACTTGCACTATACACTACATACGACTGGGTCAGGTTTGCACCGGTAGTAGTACATGAAGCCATTTTTTGGTTTCGCTCCGGCGAACAATAAAAAAATACATTTGCATATAAATTTGCATAACATATGTAACTACGGTACGTAACGTACCTAAAGCTGAAACTCCGAGCAAGATCGGTACGAATTGCGGCCGGTTTTCCAGGTAGAAGCCCATCACATCTCCTTTCTTGAAGCCCAGAGCCGCCAATGCGTGTGCTGCACTGTAGGCCAGTTGACGAGTGTGAGCGAAGCTCCATTTGAATCCCGAGTCCCCATCTTCCAGCGCAATTTCGTGCGGACGCTGGTCAAAAGCTTCCAAAATTCGATCGTGAAGCAGTTTCGCTGGACGAGAGGGCGTAACGAATGGGCAAACGACCACTACCATGGCGCATTGAGGGACAGAAGCGGTTTGTTGTTCTATCTGCTACTGTCGGTACATGAAGAGGTGATGATGCTGCAGCGTTAATTTTGGCTCACATCACTACAGTACAAAAGAAAATGAGTTTTCTCGCTGCGTGCGAAGCAAAGTCAGCAAACAGAACCGTTACACTACTATGCTCAGTACCTGCGAAGGTACGTACGTACTGCATGGGGCTACAGTTGTGGTACTGTAAAGCTTCGTGTATAACCCGGGAATAAAAATTGTTAGTCGCCAACTCGAGGGGGTTATACACGAGGCCAAGCAAAATTTTGCCAAATCATTATCAACATACTTATTTTGCTTTTTGCACGTTTTACGCGTTTCCAAAATTTTGGTTGGAGGGAGATAAAAAGGGGTAATATACAAAGGGGTTATACTATTCGAAGGGGCTATACATACACGAAGCTTTACAGCATGCATGCATATGATGCGATGCGATGCGCATGCGGCAAATTACGTCTCAAACAAACAAGTTTTCTGTACGTGTGCGCTATTTCTACGTACGTATGTAATATATGTATCCCTTTGCAAAGTTGGCAGTTATGGTACGTAGTACGTACATACAGTACATGACGGGGAAATTAGGGCGAAAACCGATATCTTCTCGACCGTCGTCCAGCCCTTGCATATTCTAGCTACTACGCTGCTACTAGGAACAGCAAATTTTCGCGAATTCAAAACGGCGCAAACGGCCGTCATGGCCGTTATTATACGCCCGTTTTCCGGGTGTAAGACGGCCACAATACTGCTGAATGGGCGTATTGCGTCGGGCGTCACGCCTGCAGAAACCACGGAGGACAGGAGCAGGAGGAGTTAAAGTGTTTGTTACAGGTACATACCTTTAAACAATAGTCTGTACAGGGTCACGTCACATCGATTGACTTGTCCAAGTTCGAAACTCTCAAGTTTTTTTGTCTTTCAATTCTCGAACTGGCTGAGTCAGTTCTGGTGAATCAGGTCCGGTGTAGATAGGGTAGATTAGGTAGGTAGGTAAATACCGTATACATACCTACTAACTGTAGATACTAGGAGTACCATAAGCCATATGGTGCTCCTACTAGTACAAATTGGCTCATCGGCTATTCCCCGCCTAGCAAGTAGCAACCCGCAACACGATACATGCATACGCTAGAAAATTCTGTCGCGCCAAGAAACCATGGTCGCAATCTGGATCGTGATGTTGATGAAGCTCTACTTTTTGGCCGCAGCCGCATTTCTGCAGGCAGTAGGATGCGGCACCATCGCTACCGCAACCACAACCACCACTACTTCCACTTCGACTGCAACAACTACAACCACCACTACAAGTAAGCTAAATGTATGTATGGCATCGTATGCATGCATATGTATCATTGCTATTGCTACACTGTACATGTTACCACGTGGCACGTTACTGATACATTGTACATGCATGGATATGCACTGTTAAGTTCGTGCTGCTCTTGTCTACACATTTACATATAATATGTACTCATGTTATTCATGATTGTATTTTTCTGGACAAATACTGTACTATTGATATAAACAATTTCACTTTCCACCTAAGATTCGTTCAGTGTGTGCTGTTTGACCTACCTCCATTCTATGTACCGTACATACGTGTGTGTGTGTGGGCGGTCTACAGTGCTTCTATCTGGATCGAATTGGTGTTGTTCTCTTTTTCACGCATATGTTGAATAAAGATGATTGATTGATTGATATGTAGCTGCGTCGACGTGCGCCATCAGCTCGGGCAGTCATATAACGACGCTGGCTAACGGAGGAATAACGACGGACGCGATGAATGCTGCTCCTGGCCTGAACTGTGCCAACGGCCAGGTGCTCATTATCACCAACGGTTTCGGCCAAACCCTCATTGAAACTCAAGCTGCCGGGGCTGCAACCGGTATTGATGAGAGTGTGCAGTACACATGCAACAATGGCCAAGTGACGGTGTTCGTGGAAAAGGGTGCACCCGGTGGCTTCTTTGGCGCTGATGTGACCGATAACACCTTCACCAATCAGACCCCGACCATCACTGCCACTTGCACTACTCCTTGATAATAAAAATGCAATTGATGAACAAGACAGCTAATACATAGTAATGTGCATGCATAGCATACATACGGTAGTCTGGATGAAGTACCTACGTGGTGGACTAGGAACAGGTAAGGTAGGCTATAAGTAGAACTGGACACAAGGGTGATTGACACAAGGTGATTGACAGAAGAGTAGCATGGGATAACAACAAAATATCTAGTAGCCCAACGATGATGACTGAATGGGTTGGGGTGTTTGGTTAGTTGGGATTTGTGTGAGGAACTGTTAGTAAGTGGGACTTAGATTTTCTCTTGCTGTCTTCTTTGGCGTAACCTTGGGTGCCATTTTTGTTCTTGTGGTAGCGTTGCGTGCATTTGATGGAGTGACGATGACAACAGGCATGTGTAGAGTGGCTGGAAGGGTTAAACGGAGTTGCCGCATTTGGCGATGATGATGTGACAGGTGGAAGTGTTGAATTACGGAAACGGTAGAAAAAAAAACTAGAGTAGCCGACAAAAGGAAAAAAAGACGAACACACGCACAGATGCGAAAACATTGTGGGGGGGAGAGGGGAATGGGCGCGCGAGGGGGGAAAGGACGGAGCGGAACAAAGAAACGGAGAAACACCAAGGAGGTGTGAGTTTTACATCATGTACAGCGTATGTATGTACATTTGTGTACATTACTTTTGTAAACTGGGTTAGGTAACTTTGTCTTTGTCGCGACAACTTTCTTGTCTTCCTCTGCCACCTATCTTCGTGTGCGTCGCAAACGCAATCGGCAGTACCCAGTTTACAAAAGGGTACCCCCAGCACCCAGCACCACCCTTTCAGCCATTCTACAATACGTACGCCTGGTGTCATCGTCACTCTATCAAATGCACGCAACGAGCAAAACAACAAGCAGCTTATAAAAAGGCAACCATTCTAGGTGTGAGTGGAGGAGTCTGAAGGGCTGATATTAATGATTAGCAGCCGTTTGTCCTGAGGGCCAAACAGGAGTGAAGCCCTTACAATTAGCAGTAGTAGAGGCTGGTGTGCTGTCTTTTGGAAGTAGAGATGCTGCCTGAGCGGCAGATATTAATGATTACCAGCCGTTTGTCCTGAGGGCCAAACAGGAGTGAAGCCCTTACAAGTAGCAGTATGTAAGGGCTGATAAATGGTAGTAGAAGAAAGAGGATGCGTGCGGTATGGAATGGAGAGTTGATTGAAGTTGTATTTTCGGATGGGGAAATTTTCGGACACATGTCTGACCTCAATGTGCATGCACGCACAGCGACATTTACTGTATTACGTATGAATGTACTGTAGGCTACGTACATATGTATGAAAGACGGTAAAATTCGGACGTTAAAATTTTCGGACAGAATTTTTTATCCGAAAATTTCCACCGTCCAAAAATTTCATCATTTACAGTAATAGATCGGGCCCGTGGGTCAAGTAGGGTTTCAGCATGCAGCAGTGAAAAACCTTTGGGTCCCCCAGGCAGATGCGGATGGGTAGAGCAGGTTTGTAAGCAGAGAAAAACGGTGGGCAAAATCGGAAGTACGGTATCAGGGGACACAGCACCATATTGGTCACATATTCACAGTTTCGTTGACATGAATATTTCACGCTAGCAATCTAAACATGAGCCTGTGAACTGCTCTGCAACTGAAGGTTTTGTTGCTTTTGTGCGCGTTTTTTCAGTTTCGTTGACTCTAAGATTTTTAGCAATACGTACTGCACATGGAAATATACTGTACATACAAAAAATTCGTACGGTAAAATTTTCGGACAGAATTTTTTGTTCGAATTTTCCGAAAATTTCCTTCGTCCGAAAATTTCCCCGTTTACAGTAATAGATCGGGCCCGTGGGTCCAGAAAGAAATGAATCTATTGTACAGCTATCAGTACTGTATCTGCTGCAGAACTTCTTTTCAAAATTACCTGCTTTTTCTCTCCTGCCATTTGAGTTGAGATGTTCTTCTTCCACAGCATTCCAGGCATTGTTTTATTGAATCGCTCTTGAACACGCACTCCTTCCAAAAGAGAGTTCTCCTTTTGAATTGCTGTTGAAGATACGATCCTTTCAGAAGAAAATCATTCCCTTTCTCACTGACTATGCACAATTTTTCCCCTGTGATTCTTCAACGCAATAGCGCCGCTGCTCAGCAACAGAGTAAAAGCAGAAAATAACTAGTCTGTGACGTGTCTCAATTTTCGCCGCATTTTTATTTTTCGTATGCAAATTCCACTCTTTAACACACTGTTCTTTTCATGTAAATTATTTTTGGCTCAAATGTCGACATTTCCTATGCAAATTACTCCCCTTTTATCTTTTTGCCTTATATGCAAATTATTCCCTCTCAGCTCAACTACAGGCTGTTTACTATGATATGCAACCTCTAAAATGCGTATAACTTCTGTATTAAGAGAGGAATTTCAACCAGGTTTTTTTTTATTAGAAACTTGAAAATATGCCTGACAATCATGCAAAATTTCATTGATGGGTCTTAAGTACGAAGGGAATTATGAAGCCTCAAACATTGGGGTCAAAATAGGCAGTAGCGCGAGAAGCGCTCGATTTTTGAAATCCCAAAGGAGGTGTGCTGTTCCGCTCCATTCAAGCATCCATTCGGATCTTCTGCAGCTTACAATGCCAAAACATAAAGGAAACAGTGCCGCCTCCCTATGAACATGCTTGAAAAAGAGTCTTTCCAGAGTTTTGAAGACGGCTGCACAGGTGCTGGAAGACAGAGGCGGGCATCGAAAAATCGGACCTGAAAAGGCGTCGCTTGTTTCTTCGTTAATAGTACGTGTACGTTAATGAAATTTTGCATGCTTGTCAGGAATATTTTCAATTAACTAATAAAAAAAACCTGGTTGAAATTCCTCTCTTAATACAGAAGTTATAAGCATTTTAGAGGTTGCATATCATAGTAAACAGCCTTATTGCGATTTGGGCGTTGGGGAGATTTGACTGGAATTCGACATTTAGCCAATATTTCAGGCAGTTTTGTGGAATTTCTCGAAATAAATGCGGCGAATAGACCGTCCGACTAGTTATTTTCTGCTTTTACTCTGTTGCTGAGCAGCGGCGCTATTGCGTTGAAGAATCACAGGGGAAAATTGTGCATAGTCAGTGAGAAAGGGAATGATTTTCTTCTGAAAGGATCGTATCTTCAACAGCAATTCAAAAGGAGAACTCTCTTTTGGAAGGAGTGCGTGTTCAAGAGCGATTCAATAAAACAATGCCTGGAATGCTGTGGAAGAAGAACATCTCAACTCAAATGGCAGGAGAGAAAAAGCAGGTAATTTTGAAAAGAAGTTCTGCAGCAGATACAGTACTGATAGCTGTACAATAGATTCATTTCTTTCTGGACCCACGGGCCCGATCTATTACTGTAAACGGGGAAATTTTCGGACGGAAGGAAATTTTCGGAAAATTCGAACAAAAAATTCTGTCCGAAAATTTTACCGTACGAATTTTTTGTATGTACAGTATATTTCCATGTGCAGTACGTATTGCTAAAAATCTTAGAGTCAACGAAACTGAAAAAACGCGCACAAAAGCAACAAAACCTTCAGTTGCAGAGCAGTTCACAGGCTCATGTTTAGATTGCTAGCGTGAAGTATTCATGTCAACGAAACTGTGAATATGTGACCAATATGGTGCTGTGTCCCCTGATACCGTACTTCCGATTTTGCCCACCGTTTTTCTCTGCTTACAAACCTGCTTTACCCATCCGCATCTGCCTGGGGGACCCAAAGGTTTTTCACTGCTGCATGCTGAAACCCTACTTGACCCACGGGCCCGATCTATTACTGTAAATGATGAAATTTTTGGACGGTGGAAATTTTCGGATAAAAAATTCTGTCCGAAAATTTTAACGTCCGAATTTTACCGTCTTTCATACATACGTAGTCTACAGTACATTCATACGTAATACAGTAAATGTCGCTGTGCGTGCATGCACATTGAGGTCAGACATGTGTCCGAAAATTTCCCCATCCGAAAATACAACTTCAATCAACTCTCCATTCCATACCGCACGCATCCTCTTTCTTCTACTACCATTTATCAGCCCTTACATACTGCTACTTGTAAGGGCTTCACTCCTGTTTGGCCCTCAGGACAAACGGCTGGTAATCATTAATATCTGCCGCTCAGACAGCATCTCTACTTCCAAAAGACAGCACACCAGCCTCTACTACTGCTAATTGTAAGGGCTTCACTCCTGTTTGGCCCTCAGGACAAACGGCTGCTAATTTAATATCGCCCCTTCGTCCCCCCCCCACCCCCCCCTTCAATGGTTGCCCTTTTTTCTGCTGCTTTTCTCTTTGCTCGTCTCGTGCAGTTGCTATGGCACCGGTCGCACGCTTGCGTATTGTCTATGGCGAGTGCTGGTACTGGGTACCCTTTTTTCCCCTTTTCTCTCCGTTTCCCCTTTCCCCTCCGCCGCGCGCAAATTTTCGCATCCGCGACAAAGTCTACCTAGCCCTCTCTACAAAGCAATGTTCTCAACCCCACTCCCGCTTCCTTCACTAATGCTCACACCTCCTCTGTACATGGTCTCATTCTCCCCCCCCCCTTTTCCTCGTCACCTCGCTCTTTCCCTCCCTCTCTCCCGCCTTTCTCCCCCATTTCCCTTTCCCGCTCCTCTCCCCTTCTCCTCGGCCGCTTCCTCCCTCCCCGTAATTTGACACTTCCACCTGTCGCATCATCATCGCCAAATGCGGCAACTCCGTTTGACCCTTCCGCCCACTCTACACATGCCTGTGGTGCTTCGCTCTCTCATCGAAATGCGCGCAGCACTGCCGCGAGAGCAAAAATGGCACCCAAGGTTACGCAAAAGAAGACAGCAAGAGAAAATCTGGGTCCCACTTACTAACAAGTTCTTCACGCAAATCCCAACTAACCAAACAGCCCAACCCATTCGCTCATCATCGGTTTGGGCTACTCGATATGTTGTTGTTATACCATGCTCTACTGTCAATACGCCTTGTGTCGATCACCCCTTGTGTCCAGTTCTACTTATAGCCTACCTTACCTGTTCCTCGTCCACCACGTTAGGTCTTTCATCCCAGACTACCGTATGTATGCTATGCATGCACATTTCTATGTATTAGCTGTCTTGTTTCATCAATTGCATTTTTTATTATAAAGGAGTAGTGCAAGTGGCAGTGATGGTCGGGGTCTGATTGGTGGAGGTGGTATCGGTCATCGTCAGCGCCATAGGAGGCACCGGGTGCACCCTTTTCCAGGAACACCGTCACTTGGCCATTGTTGCATGTGTCCTGCACGCTCTCATCAATGCCGGTTGCAGCCCCGGCAGCTTCAGTTTCAATGAGGGTTTGGCCGAAATCGTTGGTGATCATGAGACCACCTGGCCGTTGGCGCAGTTCAGGCCAGGAGCGGCATTTCATCGCGTCCGTCAGTTATTCCTCCGTTAGCCAGCGTCGTTCTGTGGCTGCCCGAGCTTGATGGCGCACGTGGAGCGCAGCTACATATCAATCAATCAATGCATCTTTATTCAAAATATGCGTGAAAAAGAGACAACAACCCAATTAGATCCAGATAGAAGCACTGTGAGACCGCCCACGGCGCGCGCGTATGTAGCGGTACATAGAGAAAATGGAGGTAGGTCAGACAGCGCACACTGAACGAATCTTAGGTGGAAAGTGGAAATTGTTTATATCAATAAGTACAGTATTTTGTCCCAGAAAAATACAATCATGAATAACATGAGTACATATTATATGTAAAATTGTAGCCAACAGCAGCACAAACTTAACAGTGCATTGTGCCATGCATGTACAATGTATCAGTAACGGTTGCCACATGGTAACATATGTACAGTGTGCACATAGCAATAATACATATGCATGCATACGATGCCATACATACATTTAGCTTACTTGTCGTGGTGGTTGTAGTTGTTGCAGTCGAAGTGGAAGTCAGTGGTGGTTGTGGTTGCCGGGTAGCGATCGTGCCGCATCCTTGCTGCCTGCAGAAATGCGGCTGCGGCCAAAAAGTAGAGCTTCATGCTGGCATCGCGATCAAGATTGCGACCATGGTTTCTTGGCGCGACAGAATTTTCTAGGCGTATGCATGTATCGTGTTGCGGGTTGTTACTTGCTAGGCGGGGAATAGCCGATAGAGCCAATTTATTACTAATTCAGGAGCACCCATATGGCTTACATGGTACTCCTAGGTATACTACAGTTAGTAGGTATGTATTGGGTATTTACCTACCTACCTAATCTAC
>JASAMW010000274.1:0-17556 GCA_030247985.1 Epsilonema sp. ZAB3_2
GCCGAATTCTGATGCTATTCTGACGGTCGGGGGGACCGGGGGATACCCATCCATTTTGGCTGAAAACCACCTGACGTCATTCGTGAATCATCCCATAGGCCTATATAATACCAGCATAAAAAAGCAATTCGCTGCGGTACACAACCCACACTATAGTATTACCAGGAATATATAACATTATAAGAGGGGAGGAATATGCAAACAGTGTTGTGAGGCAGAAGCAAGGCTAGCGACCAAGTCAGTTCCGTATAAATGATTTTCTCAAATTTGTCCTTCCGTATATACGACCAGTTGTTTCCGTATATACGACCCATTTGTTGGTCATATATACGGAAATCCTTCCGTATATACGGAAAGTACTTACGTATATAAGGAAGTGGTAGTATATCCGACGTACGTTCCGTATATACGACCAGTGCGTTTCCGTATATACGACCCTTGATGGTCGTATATACGGAAACAACGGGTCGTCTAGACGGAAGGACAAATTTGACAAAGTCTTATATACGGAACTACTTGGTCGCTAGCCTGGCTTCTGCCTTACTACACTCTTTGAATATTCCTCCCCCTTATAAAATTATCTATTCCTGGTATTACATACCTTGTTGGCAGGAATAGGTCAGTTTTGAAGCTACCGAAACAGTCGACCTAAGCACAAAGATATTACAGCCATCTTAACAAACATAAGCACAACGATAAAAGACAAAACAGAACAGTAGTGCACGTAATTACCTGAGCTTGTGGGTATATGTCATTGATGACCTGCTGTATCCTCTGAAACACGAGTTGCTCTCGCTTGCCTCTCCTCTTCCGTCGGCTTCATCCAATTGTAGAATTCCCGCACTTCTTCTGTCAGTCTGCAACAGAAAGAAGCAATGCACAAGCCTGTTGTGGGTGCCCCCGCCGACGTGAGACAGACCCGATGAGTCCCGATGTCGTCTGCCCGGGGGGAGCCAGGGGGTTCCGCCGTGCCTCCCTAGCAGCTCTTCCTTCTTCCTATCCAGATCGAATGTACTAGCCGGATTCCACTCCCGCTTCCGCCTCATGAAAGCCGCCACTGAAGAGACTCCGTTTTCACAGCTTCCCGGTTTGCTTCCCAGCGTCACTGCTTCATCCTCAGGGGGCGACGGACGCTCCTTTTCTCTTCCAGTAGCTCTATCAGAGTCTGTACCGGGTGTTCCACTTCTGCTGCCTCCTCCGGTATTGCAGTTGTTGCTTAGAGGAAGAGTGGAGGAGGCACTGCCTTTCCTCTGGCTGTCTCCTCGCCCAGCCGTCGTCTCCTCCGTCCAATGACTTGAAAGCGCCAGCACCCCGTTTATTCACGCAAGAGCAGGTATGTATGCGTCAGGATTATGTGCTTTGACCGTTGCAATTAGCGTAACAACGCCGTGTGCATATTGAATGCAGATAGCGTCACGTGAGTATGCGGTCGGTCGCATCGTCAGTGCTGGAGGGTGTAGAATTGTTAGTCTACTGTATTGTAGGCATCAACCTGAACAACGAGGACCAGCTCAATTGCTTTGGGATCGCATACTGGCGCTTTCAAGTCATTGGACGGAGGAGACGACGGCTGGGCGAGGAGACAGCCAGAGGAAAGGCAGTGCCTCCTCCACTCTTCCTCTAAGCAACAACTGCAATACCGGAGGAGGCAGCAGAAGTGGAACACCCGGTACAGACTCTGATAGAGCTACTGGAAGAGAAAAGGAGCGTCCGTCGCCCCCTGAGGATGAAGCAGTGACGCTGGGAAGCAAACCGGGAAGCTGTGAAAACGGAGTCTCTTCAGTGGCGGCTTTCATGAGGCGGAAGCGGGAGTGGAATCCGGCTAGTACATTCGATCTGGATAGGAAGAAGGAAGAGCTGCTAGGGAGGCACGGCGGAACCCCCTGGCTCCCCCCGGGCAGACGACATCGAGGACTCATCGGGTCTGTCTCACTCGCACAGAGCCCCCACAACAGGCTTGTGCATTGCTTCTTTCTGTTGCAGACTGACGGAAGAAATTAGGGAATTCTACAATTGGATGAAGCCGACGGAAGAGGAGAGGCAAGCGAGACAACTCGTGTTTCAGAGGATACAGCAGGTCATCAATGACATATACCCACAAGCTCAGGTAATTACGTGCACTACTGTTATCGTTTGTCTGCTATCGTTGTGCTTATGTTTGTTAAGATGGCTGTAATATCTTTGTGCTTAGGTCGACTGTTTCGGTAGCTTCAAAACTGACCTATTCCTGCCAACAAGGTATGTAATACCAGGAATAGATAATTTTATAAGGGGGAGGAATATTCAAACAGTGTAGTAAGGCAGAAGCAAGGCTAGCGACCAAGTAGTTCCGTATATACGACTTTCTCAAATTTGTCCTTCCGTATATACGACCAGTTGTTTCCGTATATACGACCATCAAGGGTCGCATATACGGAAACGCACTGGCCTTATACACGGAAGGACGTCCGTATATACGACCACTTCCGTATATACGGAAGGACTTTCCGTATATACGGAAGGATTTCCGTATATATGACCAACAAAATGGTCGTATATACGGAAACAACTGGTCGTATATACGGAAGGACAAATTTGAGAAAGTCGTATATACGGAACTACTTGGTCGCTAGCCTTGCTTCTGCCTCACAACACTGTTTGCATATTCCTCCCCCTTATAATGTTATATATTCCTGGTAATACTATAGTGTGGGGTATCTACCGCAGCGAATTGCTTTTTTATGCTGGTATTATATAGGCCTATGGGATGATTCACAAATGACGTCAGGTGGTTTTCAGCCAAAATGGATGGGTACCCCCCCTCCCCCCCGACCGTCAGAATAGCATCAGAATTCGGCCAAAGGCCGTACCCCCCCCCCCCCCCCCCCCACCGGACAGACCAGTAGTAATAGTATACTTGCGTATGTATGCGTGAATATACAGTATGTTGTGTATGTATGTACCATAAGTACATGTTGATATATAGTACTGTTATGTATGTATGTACCATATTATGTACATGTCTAAAGTACATACTGTAATAGTAATGTGTGTATGTATCCATGCCCATCATCATGATGTGGCGAAACACCCCCCCCCCCCCCCCCCCCCCCCACCGTCAGCGTCAGAATATTGATCTGAGCCCCCCGCCCCCCCCCCCCCCCCCCCCACCGTCAGACTGACGTCAGAGGCTTGGCCATGGCGAGGGGGGGGGGTCCCCCCCTCCCCTACCACCTTACCACCTGACGTAATTTGTGACTCATCCCTATGATGCATATTTTGCTTCCTGTCTTACGTACGGATGTACTTTTGTAGTGATATTGACGTAGTGGTGATGGGTGCTTGGAGTGGCGATGTGCCTTATTCGACTCTGGGCAGTGCGCTAGTGGACAGGGGACTGGCTGAAGCCGACTCACTGCTCATCTTAGACAAAGCCTCGGTTCCTCTTGTCAAAATGACAGATGTTCAAACTGGCATTCGCGTTGACATCAGTTTCAACATTAAGAATGCCGTACAGAGCGCTAAGCTTATCAAGGTACTATAGTAATAGTACAGAGGCCCACTGCATTGTGTTGGCAGCAGCGTCGGGCGGTGGTGTCAGCTAGAGGCGATTATGCGTGTGGGTGTGCATGTAGGCGTTTGTGGCTGAGTATCCGGCGTTGAAGTATCTGGTGTTTGTGGTGAAACAGTTTCTACTGCAACGTGACTTGAACGAAGTGTTCACAGGTGGCGTCAGCTCCTACAGCGTCATTCTCATGACTGTCGCTTTTCTTCAGGTAGACAGACAGGCAGACAACGCTCTGTTTCCGTTTGTTGTTGTGGATGGTATTGTTGCTTTGCTCTCTTCAGCTGCATTCGTCTTCTGACTGGCAGAAGGAGTCTGGTCGCCTGGGTGATCTTCTTGTCCAGTTCTTCGAGCTTTATGGCAAACAGTTCAACTACTTCCAGACTGCTATTCGTATCCAGGAGAAGGAGAACGGCGGCTCTTTCGTGACCAAAGAGGAGATTCAGAAGAATATGTCGCCCGGCTACAGACCTTCCATACTCTGCATCGAGGATCCCCTCCAGCCCGGTAACTACTAGTACAGTACACGGCTTGCGTTCACCATTCACCCGTAACGTCCGACATATCTAGGAGTACATGGTCCTTTTTTGCGGTTCCGTACGTATGGTGAACGCGGCATTTTTTCTCCGTTCCGCTGGCTCTACTGAGTGCTGCCTTGCCTTACGCTATCTTTGCGTACATGAGCTATTCTTTGTCAGGCAACGATATCGGTCGTAGTTCTTATGGGGCGTTGAACGTTCAGCAAGCATTCGGCTATGCCTATGTTGTATTGAGTGAAGCCGTTCTGAACCCCGGTTACTCCTTCTACTCGGAAAATGGCAGGTAAAGTGTCAGTTGTCATCTCTTCTTTCTCGGCGTAGTTGAGAGAGAGCATGCGTACTGTGTTGCAGTATCCTGGGCAGGATTGTACGGGTAACGGATGAAGTGGTGGAATATCGGCGGATGCTGCAGGAGGACGTTCTACTGCAAGAGTCGCCTCAGCCTCGCGCTTCCTATGCTCAAGTAGCCAGCAGAAGACTCTCACAGTCCTCCTCGTAAGCGTACATTCTCACATCTAGCAGTACGGAGCTCCTTAGTCCCATGCATCGCATACTCGCCTGCGGTATCTAAATGTACGTACGTAGTGAACATGCACAGGTCGAAGCCTCCGTGGTCATGTGGAAGCGGCTGCAGCACTTCAGATTTATCCAGCGAACCGGTGAGTTAGATATTACCTACTGTATGTACCTATTATACGCCCGTGCAATAGGCCTATGCGTCATTGTAATTTTGGTTATTTCATGCCTGTTCTACGCACTGTGACTGTCCATGTTTATGCTCTGGTATTTGAGGACGAGATTCAATCTGAGTCGGATTGGAGCTGTCGAAGCGGGAACGAGCAACAGGGAACAGCGCAGGAGTGTCGACCAAGCTACAGTAGTGTAGCTAGCAGCAACTTGAACAAGAAACTCTACAGCGGCAACAGATCAGCACCACCTTCAACCATAGGGCCTGACGAGACGCAACAGAGTAGTGGTACAGCTGTTGGCAACACATGTCCAGTCAGTGGTATAAGTCGTACTCGCAGCGTCAATGGAACGACGACAACGCCGCACAATTCAACTTCTGCAGGCAGGACGCGACATTTTGGCCACCACAATATTGAGAACATCCGGGATCTCACCTATCGAGGAGCGACACTGCAGAACCAGAAGAAAAAACTCAAACACTCCACAACGGCAAAGTCTATTGGACCATCTCACCATCAGCGACAGGAGAAAGCGATGTAGTGATGTCGCGGTTCAGAAGCTCAGCAGCTGGCACGCAAAATGATAATGTGGGGAATGTCTTCTAAAGGTAAGTACAATATGTATCTGTACCTATATACAGAAGTACGACTGTACGAACGAAATTTCCAAACTGATATTGCTTGTTGTGTAGATCGCAATAGTTCTGGTTGTAGTGTTGTCACTCGTGTATGTTTTATTTTTTTACTGGAATAGCACACATTTTGCTTGCAGTAGTATAATTTGTAGGTACTTGTTTTAATTGCCACATTCTTTTTTTGCGTGAAGCGAAGTGTATTGATACCTAACTCCTATAGCGGTCCAACTGTTCATGGAATGCGAAGATGATATGTTGGTTGGTTATGTATATTGACCAGTTGCGCTAATACTTTTTGGTGGTCGCGGGTTGGGCCCGCGGTAGTGGAAGTGATCGGTGGTGATGATCATTGATCAGTGCTGACGTGGTCGTCGACGTTGTTTGTTGTAATTTCTTCTTTTAGTTTGCTCCTTTGCTGCTCCCAGACGACGTCCACGTCCGCACCGATCTAAACTTTCACTAATTACCACGCGGCACCCCGCAGCTGTCTTAGCGCAACTGGCCAATAAAGAAAATTCTTTCTACAACATTGGTTTACTAATCTATGGAAGTATGGATGTGCAGTGTAAAAATGTAATAGTTGGTGCAAATTATTATGGTTGTATTGAACTGAGGTGTGCTTGCGGCTACCGTAGGTTGATAAAGATTAGGCACATATTGGATGTGCTGTTTTTCACAATTTGCCAAGCTCAAATGGCCGTCTCGTACTTTTGTGTACTTGCTACCTTGCTATAAATATTGCTATTTGTTATCTACGCGCTCTAGGAGTACGTGTATGACACGATATATAATACACCTTTGTCCCATAATTTAGATTAGCCGGTCAATAGTCGACAGCAGACAGGATTTTTACCCTCACTCGCACCTAGCATGTAGCGTATACGCACCTAGAGTAAACGACGGATTCCCCCATACTCTGTCTGTTACACGCGCTACTATGCCACCCGACGACAAAATTATTCTCGCACCTTTCTCTTCCCTGCCCGTCAGATGTAGACTTTGTCCTCGCACCGCCTACATTTTCCCTTCCTCACAGCGGCAGACAGCCACTTTTACACGTAACGAGCAAAATTGGTTCTCCGCTTTTCCTCTTCGCTTGTGAACAAAACATGGCTACTCGGCGCGTCACACAGCGCTTTTGTTTTCTCTCACCCTTCCCGTCGGTCTTTCGCTCTTTCCCGCTGCTTGTGTACAAAGCATGCCAGTCGCCGGTGGCAGACGCACGCTTGCGTCCTCTTCACTTCTTTCTCTCTCCTCTCTGCTTGCGTACAAAGCACGCATACAAATTTTCTTCATCGCTTGCCCACACCACGCATAGACCAAAAGAACTCGGCGTGTCATACAGGCAACTTTCTTTCATGTAGCGAGCAAGGTGCGAGGAAGGTGTGAGCTCGTCGCTGTCAGATGAAAAGTTGTGGGTGCGGGCAAAAGTACGCACGCGGTCATACTGCTAATGAGGTGCGAGCTGAAGTCGGACCGTATTCATAGGCTCCTATGCTTCAACATGCAAGACCGACGAGCTCGGTCCGAGTAAATTGGCCTGTCTGATGTCGACTAATGTGATCACGTGATCGGCGTCTCGAAGCGAACGAAGGAAGGCTACGGTACGTACGTAGTAAAAACGAAGACGACGACGCGTAGGTACATACAGTACTGTAGTGTTCCTTCGTTCGCTTCGGGACGCCGATCACATCGTCCGGCTAATATAAAGCATGGGACAAAGGTGGATAACGAACGATAAGGCATGGAGTTCTATAGTAACAACGCCGTATATGGAGCGGAAAGTTGGCGCACTTTCAAATATGTGCGTACGCAAGCGGGGTTAGAACGGAAGTGAACGGCTATGTTTTGTACATACGTTGGTGAGCTGTCTTCAAGTGAAATGAATATATTTCGATAAGGAGGAAACATATTGAGATAGTTTAGATAAGAAATGAAAGATGAGCCATTCCCTCATTTAGTCGACTCTAAATATTTTGATTTGTCTGTTGTATGTTGATATAATTTTTCTATGATGAACTATTGCATGCCTATTCATTGCTAAGTAAGAGAGCATAATATGGAACATAGTTTTAGGGCGACATTTTTACCTCATTGCCCAACACTATACTGTAAATCCAGAAATTTTCGTACTCTTTTAAATTTCGTACTGGGAGGGGGTCGCCTGTTTCGTATCCATTAATTTTCGTACAGGATGGTGGGTCAACCATGTATGAGCACAAAAAATTGCATGCATCACCGTATGAGCGAACGTAGGTACCAAATGCATTGATAATTCTCTGTACAGTACATGCATGAATGTACTGAGGGAAGATTGAATGAACATACAAGGGAAGTGGCACCATTGTCTTGGACAGAATACTAAGGCCATGTTGCACGGTTTCTGGGTGGAAGTAAAATTTTTGGGGATCACCATTGTAAAATTCGTATCCATTAATTTTCGGACAAACTTTTGTGTACGAATTGTACGAAAATTAAACGACTACGAAAATTTCTGGATTTACAGTATTAGATTCAGAAATAGCCTATCCTGATCAGAATTTCAAGCACTACAAAAAAGGTTCCAGGCGTGTCCATTGGATAGCAGCTGAGCTGTGGATGACTTGGCTATTGCCTGGTGCTGGCTGCTTTACCATTGATGTTGATTGGCTTCAGTGCTAGACAACTCACCAATGGTAGGGGTGAAACAGTGTCATGAGGTTAGTAAACTATTGAAAAGGGCGTTTCAAGTTGCAATGGGGTAAATGGGCCTATTACAGCAGTGCCATGGTAATACAGCTTTCAATATCTTTATTCAACAAATACGTGATAAAGAGAACACACCACCTTTGATACCCAACTCAGTACTGAAACTCTGTTTTGACTGTTTTGCCCAACTTTGGAGTGATCCATAACCAATTACCCAGAAATGTAGAGAACAGGAGCCCTATGTTGATAAGCATTTCAAGCACTACCATGTGAGATAATGTCCAGATTAGTCCTTATCACAGCAAGGGAGCTGAAAGCACTTTCAAGATTTGTCTGACAGATTGATTTTCTCATATGACCTGCTTTTATTCATGCATTGCCAACAGAATGGAACTACAGACTGCCAATGATGAGTATTTTGTTTAGTAACTGCCAAAAATTACAATAGTTCACCTAAATTGCACTGTAGTGTGTGAAACACTCATGCACAAAACAAAGTCGCTAACCCCGCTCGTGTACACCGGTATATTACTTTCCAGTCCAGAAGCAGAACCTTCATTTCTAGAGTAGTCCATGGATAAGGTACTGTATTAGAAAAGGAACAGATCCAAGGTTGCCAGGTGTAGTAATATCTTACTACAAGTAGTAATTTTTGACTTTATGTTGGTACCTACCTTAGGGGCGTAGTAACTGTAGTAATAATGTAGTAATATTTGGTGTTGACCTGCTAATATGGGAAAAACTTTCAGAAGTGTGTTTTTAGGCTATTTTGAGGTACAAATTTCAAAAATTTTCTCACATTTCCCTTTCTCACACATTATTTTCTGAAGAAAATCGGCCATATTTTTGCCATTTTGCACTCTGAATCAATCTTTTCATAATTCAGTACGTCTTCTGCATTCTTTTAGCTGGGTTTTGGCTTCAATTGTCGCTTTTGCAGTGTCAAAATTGCAACATGGGTTTTGCGTAGTAATGAACTCTGAGCGCCACAGTAATGAGGCATTTTGAGACCTGGCAACCTTGAACAGATCACAGATCGTCATTTTGTCAGGAAGAAACTTTGGAGTGGAGACGGATCATAAAGAAAAGTAGCAGAAGGGAAAGAAAACGGAGTAGTTGGAATCAAGGCGAAAGGAAGTTGAAACGACGGAATCCCGGTGCGTACAAAGCTGGGCAAATAAGAAAAGATGGCGGAGATCATAGATGACGCGCCGACGATTCCGGCGGATATGTCGGACGTTCAAGTGGTGGGTCCGCACGCTTCTCAGACTGAAATAAAGGTGGAGAAGGTTACGCACAGTTGGACAGTGAAGAACTTTAGTCACTGCTACCAAGAATATCTGGAGAACTTTGTGTACCTCAATAGGCCCGACGAAACTCTTCAGTGGTCCGTGAAGATTTACCCGAAGGGTAACGGAGAGAATAATAAAGATTTTGTATTCCTTTGCCTGAACCGTGTTGTCCAGAATCAACAGAATTCAACGTCGAGCGCCACAGGCAGCAAGTTTGGGAAAGTCGGCTTCAAGAGCCGTTTCATTATGAAAACAGCAGAGAATAAGGAAATCGAAATGAGAGTGCACCCAAATCCCTCGCACAGTGATTACGTCTCGTAAGCACTTCTTTATGTTTTCCTCTTTACTACCGTATTTACCCATAGCCCCATGGGGGCTATGCAAAAATTGAGAGGTCCTATATGGGGCTATGCATGGGACATTTTTTATGTTTTTGAGAGGCATATTTTTTTAGGTCAAAAGCACATGTTTTAGGGCATAATTGAGGTCAAAACAGGGTTATTCTAGTACAATACACCCCCAAGCAGGCTTATAGGCATCTTAGCTTGGTGTGGGAGTGGCTATGGGTAGCTCATGACCAGCTTATGTAGGTAGGTTCAGGTACTGTACAGTACATATGGGGCTATGCATAGGGCATTTTTTATGTTTTGCCAATATGGGGCTATGCATGGGGGGGGGGGGCTATGCATGGGTAAATACGGTAACTGTATGATGTACTCAGAAAATAGTTTGCCTATTGGCCAGTTGCGCTAAGCTCCTGGGTGGTCGCGAGGTGACCCCCACGATATTTACGAGTTGCGGTAACGCGATTGGGTTGTTCGATAGCGACCCCGCGGTATATAGTGAAAGTTTAGATCGGGGTCGTCGACGTCATGTGTTGTCAATTTTTCTTCTCACTCGCTTCTTTTCCGCTCCTAGATAATTAAACAAGGGCGACGATCCCGCAGGCACCGATCCAAACTTTCACTAAATACCGCATGGTCGCTATCGACCAACCGAATCGCGTTACCGCAACTCGTCCATAGTAAAGATCAATGCCAGAGGGGTCGTCGA
Source organism: Epsilonema sp. ZAB3_2 (assembly GCA_030247985.1). NCBI lineage: Eukaryota > Metazoa > Nematoda > Chromadorea > Desmodorida > Epsilonematidae > Epsilonema > Epsilonema sp. ZAB3_2. The sequence goes on from JASAMW010000274.1 coordinate 10,441, forward strand.
CATCGTTTTTGCCTTTCTTCGCTCTCTCCTTTTCCGCTCACACTAATTACCGCGGTGTCACCTCGCGACCACCCAAGGGCTTAGCGCAACTGACCAATAGTCTGGTTTGAGAGAATTCGGTTGTGAACGTAACCCGCACTGCGCAATTTACATGTACTCCCAAAGAATTGAAGTACGTGACCACGGGCTTCCATTTTTCTCAGCGCGTGCAAAGTTCTATAAGGAACTCTCTCTTCGCCAGGCTATAAGTTGCGATGAGCCGATGTTGTTTTCTAGGTACATCAAGCGGGACGTTCTGTTTCCTCAGATTCTACCGCAGGATATCATTGTTGTACTGGTGGAGATTGACGTTGCAGTGGAGACCATTACCACGTCCAGCGACGAAGCTATCGACGTATGTACATATGTTCACTGCTACAGGCGAAAAATGTGGTATAGTAGTTGTACCAGAATGCAGCCCACATCAGAGATCAGACTCGTCAGAGTGTTTTGTTATTTTGTGATGACTGTACGCTGTATTCAGGTGCCCAACTCTGATATGCAGTTGATAAGCGACTACCAAAAGCTGTTGAAGGAATTCACCTTCTCCGACTTTATTATCAAAGTGGGCGACCGAGAGATGCCTGTGCATCGCGCTATTCTGGCCGGAAGAAGCAGCGTCTTCCACGCTATGCTCGCGCACGAAACAGAGGAAGCCAAAAAGGTAAGTGAGCCCGTCGCTCTTGTCTTCCAAGGTCACTTTCCCCATTCGAAATCAGCTAAAAATCAAGCACTGGTCAGTCGTCACTCAAAATGTATTGCCTCAGGGCGATACACCCAAACATACGGTATGCTGTTGCAGGGCTACGTGGAGATAAAGGATTTTGATTCGGACGTGGTGTCGGAGATGCTGACGTTCATCTATTCGGGTCGTTCGCCGCGTCTGAACGAGCTGGGCGCGGAGCTGCTGATAGCGGCGGACAAGTACGGACTGGCGGATCTGAAGGCGCACTGCGAGAAGGCGCTGATGCGCGCGCTCTCCATCGAGAACGCCTGCGAGTTCCTCATCCTCTCCGACATCCACTCCGCCAACCGCCTGCGCGACAAGGCCGTCGAGTTCATCCTCGCACACTCCTTCACCGTCACCAACACTCCCGGCTGGCAGATGATGCTGCAAGAACACCCCACCCTCGTCACCGAAGTCGTCCAGAACTTCAACCGCCCGCCTCCCCAGCTCCCCCAAGGCATCGCCACCTCCACTTCCACGCGAAACAACACTTCCGACATCATCTCCTGAGTTACCAGCACACCATCTACGTACGTTACTTACTATACAGTTGTAGAGAAGAGAGGCGTCATTCATATAAAGATGTGCCACGCTTTGATTACTGCATATACCAGGTATCCAGCGTATTTCATCGGTGAGAGGATATTTTTATTGGTTCATTTGTGTGATTGTGTGCATGCAGTGCATACATGTTAATGTAAAACAAATACTTTGTGACGCGTCAGCGTTTCATCGTGAAAATAACAACGGTTGATGCGAGGTGGTGCGAGGTATTCGTGTTTCAATACTACCGTTTGGTTGTGTGGACAATTGTATGTATGTAAGTACCTATGTATAATAAAATTGTATGTACGTACGTATATGTATAGGTCAACAGTGTACGTACGTACCTAACTAATCTTTGTCATGACGGTTTTCCTTTCTTATTGTAGTATGAGTGCTGCTGTATGTATGTACCGAGTTATTATTGCTCTACACGTGCGTCTTGTCTACCCAGTTGAAATGTATGGTCCTTTGCTGCAGTAAAATGTTGCATTCTATTGTTCCTGTATGATTTGTTCTCCTTCTGTGGCAAACCATTGCCATCGACGACGATATTTTTTTAATTATAATTTTTTCAATGTTATTTCCACATTTCAAATTTCTACGCATGAATATTGTGGAGAGAAAACTTTTTAGCACGGGTGGGGTTTGAACCCACGCGGACTTACGTCCATTGGATCTTAAGTCCAACGCCTTAACCACTCGGCCACCGTGCTGGCGGCCACATTTTGCTGAATCAGGGGTTACAAACCTGATCTCTGATTCTATTTTTCAGGCCTCCAACGTAGACTCGTAGACAAGCTGCGACGCAATAAAAAACTCGTACTCGTCAGCTCACTCACACTTCACTTCACTCGCTATTTACGGAGTTTGTCTAGATTCATCAATTCAACGCAGAATTGGAGTTTTACGGCTAGAACCCGAAGCACGTTCGAGTTATCTTGCCATGGGGAAGAAAGAGAAGACGGAGACAGCGAAGGAAGAGGAGATGCAGAAGGAAGGAGAGAAGAAGAAGCAGCAGGTTCGTCCTCTGCCTGATCCATCGACCGAGAAAGAGGAATATGAATCTCTGTGCGCTCTCGTCACAAAAGTCGCTGAACCCTTGGCTTCTCGCAAGATGGCCAAGAAGCTGTACAAGCTGGTGAAGAAGGCCAGCAAACAGAAGCTGCACTTGCGTCAAGGCATCGTAGATGTGCAGCGTGCCTTGCGCAAGGGAGAGAGTGGCCTCGTTATCTTGGCTGGAAACGTGACGCCGATTGACGTGTATGTGCATATCCCGGGCGTCTGCGAGGACAAAGACGTACCGTATGTGTACACGCCGAGTAAGGAGCATTTAGGCTGGGCAGCTGGACATCGCAGGCCTACCATCATGGTTATGATTCGGAAGCATGAAGCATATGAAGAGCTGTATGGGGAATGTGTTGAAGCTGTTCGACAGCTGCCCTGGCCTGGGATGAGCAGTTGAGGCACACCTAACTATGAGATGAGTGGGTTTATCGGCTAGTAGAGATTTTGTCTTCCTCTTGATGGATCGATAAAGGTTTTGAACTTGGTGATGTCTTGTTGTCTTTTTTCATGCGACTGCGTTGGGGTACCTTTCCGTTGGCCCTTACTTTGATCACCATGCCCTTATTTTTACTGTGATGGAGTAGTATAGGAAGTATCGTAGATTTACTATGGCCTACCAGGTTTACGAAGCTTGCTGCGAGAGAAGAAAGCTGTCGCCGTGTGTCACCACGATTCAAGAGTACGTTTGGGGATGAGTTGGAGGGATGTCTACCATATACAAAGCAGCTGTGCGCTTTGGTGCTCGCTTTGTTCCTCCTAAGCTCAAGCCATTCTATGAGCATCCTGCTGGGCCAACAACTGTATTCTTCTGGGCGCCAACCATCAAATGGGTGAGCATTAGACATGCAAGCAATGGAGCATAACCGCAAGCAACAAGCTTGTTTCACAAAAAGGTATATATTTCTCTATACAGATATAATTTTTGTTTCTTTAGGTTTTTAGATATATTATATTTTTTTGGTTTTTATTTTACATGGTTTTTGTTAAATTTCTGGTAGATTTTGTTTCAGTTCAGGCGCGGTTGGCTTACATCTTTGTGACAGGTATCGATTTTTTCACTGTCGTGAAAAAGATGGGCTCAGGCGCGGTTGGCTTGCATCTTTGTGACAGGTATCAATTTTTTCACTGTCGTGAAAAAGATGGGCTCAGGCGCGGTTGGCTTGCATCTTTGTGACAGGTATCGATTTTTTTCACTGTCGTGAAAAAGATGGGCTCAGGCGCGGTTGGCTTGCATCTTTGTGACAGGTATCAATTTTTTCACTGTCGTGAAAAAGATGGGCTCAGGCATGGTTTGCTTGCCTCTTCATGATAGGTATCGATTTTTTCACTGTCGTGAAAAAGATGGGCTCAGGCGCGGTTTGCTTGCATCTTCATGGTAGGTATCGATTTTTTCACTGTCGTGAAAAAGATGGGCTCAGGCGCGATTTGCTTGCACCTTCATGATAGGTATCGTTTTCAGCACGGTTTGCTTTAATGCTTTCTCCTTCAGGGTAGATCTGTAGTTTCCTTATGGTAGTTTCTCCTTATGATTGGTGTGTATCTTTTGGTTTTTCACTATTTTTCCATATTTAACTTTTTGTGCAGTATTCAATTTTTGAAAAACATTTCTCACAGTAATTCTGTGGTTTATTTTCTCACAGTGATAACTTTTCAATTTCTGTTGTTGTGACAATAAGACAGAGTGCATTTGTCCTAATTTGCAATGGGTAAATCTTGTTACTCAGCACGCCAGCTTCGGGCAGCTTCACTGCTCTTGCTGGCATTGGTTAAGTTGGATTTCAGGCAATAGTTTATGCCTCCATTTCAGGGAACAGTTCTGGTTTATCTCTTTTTTGGCAAGTTCATGTATGTATCTATGGTTCATATTTTCTGTTGTGCATCATGATAGGTATCGCTTTCTGGCTTGGTTTGCTTTCTCCTTCAGGGTAGATACCTTAAGGGTAGGGTAACCTGTATGTATTTATCCTGTATGTATTTACCCTGTATGTACAGGGTGTCCCACGTAGACCTATCGAATGGTCCAGCCTTATAACTTCCGTATTACAGGAGATATCATGCTGAAATTTTGCCACCAGAAACCGAAGAAAATATAGCATAGGACCTGCTACATAGGTAGGTCAGGTACCTTACAGTACATGGGGGGTTATACACTAGGGGGGATATACAAAGGACAAAATTTATGTTTTGCCAATGGGGGGTTATACAGTAGGGGGATATACAATAGGGGGGATATACACCCAAAAATACGGTATATCTCAGCAACCATACAACCGATTGAGAAAGTATTCTTACTGATTGATTCCTTGAACTTTTATCTTTCAAATGAGCTACCATGTTCATCATTTGAGAAAAGCTTAGGTGTCCAGCCAGGTTAGGTTTACCCCATATTAGGGTTTACCCCATAGTACCCTACTTTTCATTCAGTAATAAGTAATTCTACTTACTTTTTGCTTATTTGAATATGTACTGTACTGTAAATACAGGTTGAATATGAACATTCATACAGGTATAAACATCAGTTGAATATAGCATACATTACAGGTTTGGCAATTAAGGTTACTGGGATTTGAATTTTTTTGCATCACGTTTTGTTCTGGTTGATGTTATTTGAATTGAATATGAAAGGGATGAAAATAGTCATGGTTAATTTTTCACACATTTGAAGGCACCTTCTTCTGTAAAGGTTCATTCTCTTTCACTCTAACCCTACTTTCAAGAGCCGATTTTGTCTCATTGTGCTGGGATTTTGTCTCATTGTGTTAAAAATGCATGTCAAAATTGTGTATGTAGTGTGTTCTCATGTACATTGCTGTTTCATTTTCATTTTGTCTTCTTTTGTTTTGCAGTTATTTTATGTTTTTCTCTTTATCATGCATGTGCATTTTGCTTCTTGTGCTCAATAGGGTGGCCAATCTTCGTTTGCAATTGGTGCTTTGCATTAGTTAGGGGCAAAATCGGCTCATAGATATACAGTAGGTTTGAATGATAGAGAAGGAAATTTACATTAGCAGGTGGTTTCAAATACAATCAATTTGAAGCATACTTGCCTGAATTGCTTGCTGCAGTGATTTTGATTTTTCTTTGTTTGAGTGTTTTCAATAGATGTTTTTTTTCTATTTTGAAAAATGCCATAGGAAGGGTAGTTCATTTTATGGAAGAGAGAGAGAGAGTTAAGTCTGTATTAGGTTGTTGTTGTACATACAGGTTAAATGGTATTGAAACAGGTTTATGTTGTACAGTACATACAGGTTATAGCATACATACAGGTTATGTTGTAATTATACAGGACTATAGGAAAAGCAGTATTGAACTTTCTGTATTAGATGCTTATCATACCAGAAGTGAGTGTATGCTACTACTGGAAAAGAGTCAAGCCTAGAGTGCCTGATAAATTATTACTGCCTGCAAGGGTGTTGACCAATTGTTACTGCCTGTAAGGATGTGATGAATTACTACTGCCCGAAAGGGTGTCTGACTGTTTGATACTGCCCGAAAGGGTGTCTGACTATTTGATACTGCCCGAAAGGGTGTCTGACTCTTTGATACTGCCCGAAAGGGTGTCTGACTGTTTGATACTGCCCGAAAGGGTGTCTGACTCTTTGATACTGCCCGAAAGGGTGTCTGACTCTTTGATACAGCCCGCAAGGGTGTTGAACTACTATTACTGCCTGCAAGGGTGTTGACCATTATTACTGCCCAGAAGGGTGTCTTATCAATTATTACTGCCCAGAAGGGTGTCTGATTTTTAATTGACCAATTATTATTATTATTACCAATTACTAAGGAATTTGGAAAGTGTGACCAAAGAATGAACTACTACACAGTAACTGATGTAACTATTGCCAAAAAGAGATATGCCATGAACTATTCCCTGAAATGGATATGAACTGTTACTGAAAGGTGGTATAATAATCAACAACTATTGTCTGAAATAACAATTGCCAATTTAACCAATGCCAGCTGGCATTTTTTTTAGTAATAATATTACCCATTGCCAATTTGAACAAAGTGTTATTTTGTCAAAGCAATAAAAATTAATTGGAAAGTTGCCAATGTGAGCTATTACTGTACACATACAGGTTATAATATTGATACAAGTCATGTTGTACGTACAGGTATGGTATACATACAGGATAAATGTGCTATACAGAGATTTGATGAAGTTGAAAGCTATTGCCCAAATAATGAGATATAGGCCAACTGCTGTAAACTATTGCCTGATGGGGTATATTGTAAACTTATTTCTAAAGTGCTGCACCATGAAGTATTGTATGAAAGGAAGACCATACAGTATTCCAATTTAACCAATGCCAGCAAGGGCAGCGCAGCTACCTGAAGCTGGCATGATGAGTAACAAGATTTACCCATTACCAATTTAGATAAATTCACTATGAACTACTGTCACAAGGAAATATAAGCATAAACTATTGCCTAAAATTACCATTTCAAATTTTACCAATGCCAGCAAGGGCAGCGAAGCTGCCCGAAGCTGGCATGCTGAGTAGAAAGATTTACCTATGTATTTGGACAAAATGCACTGTGTTATTTTGTTACAACAATGAAAATTTAGGAGTTATCACTGTGAGAAAATAAGCATCTAATCTCATGTTTTTCTTGCAGTAAAAAATGAATACAGGCTAACGTATGTACAGGATAATATATACAGGATAAATACAGGGTAAATACATACAGGATATACACATACAGGGTAAATACATACAGGATAAATAAATACATAT
>JASAMW010000276.1:0-19034 GCA_030247985.1 Epsilonema sp. ZAB3_2
AAAATGTACATTTTTGTACATGACCTCCTGCTATCTCTATATTTTTTTATGCTATCTCTATTCCGAAAAAGACAGCTGGAAAATCTGTCTTCATTTGTTTTCACGTTTTTCGAAGTTTTTGAGATACACAAATTTGGCGGGAAAAGAAGATGAGGATAGCTCAATTTGGCCTGTCCTCATTTCGGTATCGTGATTGAGGATATCCTTTTTACTTTTTTCTGCTGCAGCTATCTCCTTTTCAGCCTTTTCAGACGTCAGCAAAAACGTGAGACGGTCCCTTCAAAAAACGACGTGGCCATCTCAAACCATTGCTAGACAGCGCCAGTGGTCAATGGAGCGATAGATTTGACATAAACCGCCGCCACCAGAATGGTTATACTTCATGGTCATGCATATACCGGCATCTCTAATCAGAGCATGCCGTGAGTGCATAAGCCCTTAGTATATATTCAGTACATACTACGACATACATCTTTATTGTGTCATGTACAGGATAATCAAGAGGGTTTTCACTTCTGTATTTGCACTACAATACCTTGTAAGTATCAGAAGCAGTGGCAGCTAGTACTCAATAAGTACATAAGCTCTTACGTATTTATTCCATACATACTCAAGAGCTGCTGTACATCTTTATTGTGTTATGTACAGCATAATCAAGAGGGTTGTCACTTCTTTTTTTGTACTACCTTGTAGTATCAGGAGCTGGCAGCTAGCTAGTACTCAAGAAGTACATAAGCTCTTACGTATTTATTCCGTACATACTCAAGAGCTGCTATACATCTTTATTGTGTTATGTACAGCATAATCAAGAGGGTTGTCACTTCTTTCTTTGTACTACCGTGTAGTATCAGGAGCTGGCAGCTAGCTAGTACTCAAGAAGTACATAAGCTCTTACGTATTTATTCCATACATACTCAAGAGCTGCTGTACATCTTTATTGTGCTATGTACAGCATAATCAAGAGGGTTGTCACTTCTTTTTTTGTACTACCTTGTAGTATCAGGAGCTGGCTGCTAGCTACTGTAATGTTTCGTGTATTGCCCCCCCTCGAATATAGCCCCCCCTCGTATATAGCCCCCTAATCGGTGCCTATCGTCATTTGTACTCGTATATAGCCCCATATCAGAGACTGCGAAAAACGACGAAAACGAAGGTTTTTATAGCTGAAAGCAGCGGTTTTGACGTGTTTCTAGCCATAGCAGTTGATGGCAAATCATTTGGGACAGTTTGGGATACATTTTGGTTTTCACCCCTCTTGACCACCCCATCAGACATGGCCGATCATAGCCCAAAATGATAATTTTTGCACAAGAATAGCTTGTTTTATGCCACTTTAGCTTGAAAACATGCAAAATAAACCAAAAAACGAGTTCAGGCGGTCAAAAAACCTTACTTTGGTCACTAATGCAAAATGCCCTTTTATATAGCCCCCCTTTTGTATAGCCCCTCTCGAATATAGCCCCCCTAATCGGGGCTTACCGATCATATATGGCCCCAGGGGGCTATACACGAAACATTACAGTAGTACTCAAGAAGTACATAAGCTCTTACGTATTTATTCCATACATACTCAAGAGCTGCTGTACATCTTTATTTTGTTATGTACAGCATAATCAAGAGGGTTGTCACTTCTTGTTTTGTACTACCTTGTAGTATCAGGAGCTGGCAGCTAGCTAGTACTCAAGAAGTACATATGCTCTTATGTATTTATTCCATACATACTCAAGAGCTGCTGTACATCTTTATTGTGTTATGTACAGCATAATCAAGAGGGTTATCACTTCTTTTTTGTACTACCTTGTAGTATCAGGAGCTGGCAGCTAGCTAGTACTCAAGAAGTACATAAGCTCTTACGTATTTATTCCATACATACTCAAGAGCTGCTGTACATCTTTATTGTGTTATGTACAGCATAATCAAGAGGGTTGTCACTTCTTTTTTTGTACTACCTTGTAGTATCAGGAGCTGGCAGCTAGCTAGTACTCAAGAAGTACATAAGCTCTTACGTATTTATTCCATACATACTCAAGAGCTGCTGTACATCTTTATTGTGTTATGTACAGCATAATCAAGAGGGTTGTCACTTCTTTTTTTGTACTACCTTGTAGTATCAGGAGCTGGCAGCTAGCTAGTACTCAAGAAGTACATAAGCTCTTACGTATTTATTCCATACCTACTCAAGAGCTGCTGTACATCTTTATTGTGTTATGTACAGCATAATCAAGAGGGTTGTCACTTCTTTTTTGTACTACCTACCTTGTAGTATCAGGAGCTGGCAGCTAGCTAGTACTCAAGAAGTACATAAGCTCTTACGTATTTATTCCATACATACTCAAGAGCTGCTGTACATCTTTATTGTGTTATGTACAGCATAATCAAGAGGGTTGTCACTTCTTTTTTTGTACTACCTTGTAGTATCAGGAGCTGGCAGCTAGCTAGTACTCAAGAAGTACATAAGCTCTTACGTATTTATTCCATACATACTCAAGAGTTGCTGTCAGCATAATCAAGAGGGTTGTCACTTCGTTTTTTGTACTACCTTGTAGTATCAGGAGCTGGCAGCTAGCTAGTACTCAAGAAGTACATAAGCTCTTACGTATTTATTCCATACATACTCAAGAGCTGCTGTACATCTTTATTGTGTTATGTACAGCATAATCAAGAGGGTTGTCACTTCTTTTTTTGTACTACCTTGTAGTATCAGGAGCTGGCAGCTAGCTAGTACTCAAGAAGTACATAAGCTCTTACGTATTTATTCCATACATACTCAAGAGCTGCTGTACATCTTTATTGTGTTATGTACAGCATAATCAAGAGGGTTGTCACTTCTTTTTTTGTACTACCTTGTAGTATCAGGAGCTGGCAGCTAGCTAGTACTCAAGAAGTACATAAGCTCTTACGTATTTATTCCATACATACTCAAGAGCTGCTGTACATCTTTATTGTGTTATGTACAGCATAATCAAGAGGGTTGTCACTTCTTTTTTTGTACTACCTTGTAGTATCAGGAGCTGGCAGCTAGCTAGTACTCAAGAAGTACATAAGCTCTTACGTATTTATTCCATACATACTCAAGAGTTGCTGTCAGCATAATCAAGAGGGTTGTCACTTCATTTTTTGTACTACCTTGTAGTATCAGGAGCTGGCAGCTGGCTAGTACTCAAGAAGTACATAAGCTCTTACGTATTTATTCCATACATACTCAAGAGCTGCTGTACATCTTTATTGTGTTATGTACAGCATAATCAAGAGGGTTGTCACTTCTTTTTTTGTACTACCTTGTAGTATCAGGAGCTGGCAGCTAGCTAGTACTCAAGAAGTACATAAGCTCTTACGTATTTATTCCATACATACTCAAGAGCTGCTGTACATCTTTATTGTGTTATGTACAGCATAATCAAGAGGGTTGTCACTTCTTTTTTTGTACTACCTTGTAGTATCAGGAGCTGGCAGCTGGCTAGTACTCAAGAAGTACATAAGCTCTTACGTATTTATTCCATACATACTCAAGAGCTGCTGTACATCTTTATTGTGTTATGTACAGCATAATCGAGAGGGTTGTCACTTCTTGTTTTGTACTACCTTGTAGTATCAGGAGCTGGCAGCTAGCAAGTACTCAAGAAGTACATAAGCTCTTACGAATTTATTCCATACATACTCAAGAGCTGCTGTACATCTTTATTGTGTTATGTACAGCATAATCAAGAGGGTTGTCACTTCGTTTTTTGTACTACCTTGTAGTATCAGGAGCTGGCAGCTGGCTAGTACTCAAGAAGTACATAAGCTCTTACGTATTTATTCCATACATACTCAAGAGCTGCTGTACATCTTTATTGTGTTGTGTACAGCATAATCAAGAGGGTTGTCACTTCCTTTTTTGTACTACCTTGTAGTATCAGGAGCTGGCAGCTAGCTAGTACTCAAGAAGTACATAAGCTCTTACGTATTTATTCCATACATACTCAAGAGCTGCTGTCAGCATAATCAAGAGGGTTGTCACTTCGTTTTTTGTACTACCTTGTAGTATCAGGAGCTGGCAGCTGGCTAGTGGCTAGTACTCAAGAAGTACATAAGCTCTTACGTATTTATTCCATACATACTCAAGAGCTGCTGTACATCTTTATTGTGTTATGTACAGCATAATCAAGAGGGTTGTCACTTCTTGTTTTGTACTACCTTGTAGTATCAGGAGCTGGCAGCTGGCTAGTACTCAAGAAGTACATAAGCTCTTACGTATACCCAACCCAGTGTCAGACAGAGCCACAGTAAACGGCCTGCCATTGAGGCCTAACTCTCTGCATCCAGTATCTAGGTAGGCTAAGCCTTAGCCTAAAATGCAACGAAGTGCATCGCAGCGACATGCAATGCAAACGCCAGCTGAATCTCAGCTGAAAGACAATTCATCATTCTTTGTCCTTCTTACTCTATAAGCGAGTAAAGGTACAAAAGAGGTACAAAAGAGCCATTTAGCTGTGTTCAGTAGTCAGCGGGTCAGCTTTAATAGTGAGGGGTGCTCCCCATAGTTTTTTTATAAATGAGGACAGGAGAAGAATTTTAGCAAAAAATTGAGATAGATGTGATTTCGCAATATTTTTTTTTTGAGATATCTCAATTTAGCCTATCTTCAAATCTTCAATCTGTCGTCAACGTAATTTTGAAAATGCGGATATCTTATTTTCGATATTTCCACCGATCCTCAAAACGAGGAGATAGTTGTCGCCCTATCCTCATTTTTGAACAAAATTTGAAGACAGCAGATTTTCTTCCCTAACCGGGTATGTACACACCTATGTAGTCAAATTTTTAGCATCCCAGCATTTGAAAGACATGCTTATTGCTTATTGACACTGAGGATGGCACCATGGTACAGTATATACACTTTGTTAAAGTAGCGGTGTTCAGCGGTGTTTGGCAACAGAACATTCCTTGGCGGTTCCGCTGTTGTTGAGGCAGTTGGTGATGTAGTTGGAGAGTGTATGGGCGTAGGCAGAATGCCAATCTCTCAGGAAGATCGCCTTCATCTCATGGATAAAGGGACGTTGATCGATGGAGCTGCGATGTTGCTGCACCACAAATGCTACTCCTGTATTGCCCAAAAAGTAGTCACCAGACCAGTTGGACGTACCTGAAGGAAAAGGAAACGCTTTGATTGTATATAGGTACAAATACAAGTACTGTAGATGGGTTGATTGAGCTCTAAAAGCTCTTTTGTCTTCGCTTTTGCATACCAATGATGCTGGTGTCTTCGGTGACTAAGAACTTGTTGTGAGTCCGTCTCTCTCTGGCAATAGCCGATTGAGTTTTGGTCATTGGGGGAACGTGAAAGATCCTCTGAAGTCACAGGCAATTTTTCAAAAATGTTACTTGTACAGTTTCAATTTTCAATTTTACGAAGCATGATAAAGTACGTACATATTGTACACTTTTGCGACCGATTGACCCATGTACTTATATAATACTATACTGTACATGTCAAACTTTACACAGAACAAGTTCTTCTTCTCATGTATAGGGTGTTTCATAATAAACTCTCCGGATGTTTGTGCCTCTCATTCATCATCCGAGCATTCGATTTCAGTGCGTTCTTTTACATTTGTGAGGCTTCTACAGTTGTGCAGGCAAAATTTCAGCCCTAGCAGTCCTTCTACTGAGAAAGTTACGAAAGCTCAAACTTTCGGACGCAAAAATTTACGTTTGGGGGCTAAACCCGGGTTAAGGCCGAAGTTTGAACTCAAAGGATGAGTTTTTGTCAATTTTCTTCTTGATGGCGCAGTGAATTTGGTCTGCCGCGTCTTACATGGAATATTGAACAGGATTTGAAAACGTGTTACCTTTTGGATGGTATTATAATGCTCTTTATTATGGTGGCAATAGTAGGCAAATCCTCGATTTTTGAGGTCAGCCTTTCTGAGTTGTTTTGAGCCGCTTCCTGTTGGCCTAGAAAGTTGAAATTTTGCAAGCGTAAACGTTGAAGCCTTGGCTACTTAATGCAAAAGACCGCATTTGAAAATGACACTCCGTTGTGGAGATAGAGACACAAACATCCGGAGAGTATATTATGAAACACCCTGTATGTGTACATACTGTAGGTTCTTGGTTTTACCACGTCAATCCTTCCGTCAGAGGCACCATTCAGGACTTGGAGTGATTTGAGGAACCTGAGTGTCTGCGGAACAAAATGCAGAGCCGCAGCCAATAGCTTCACCTCCACTCCTCTCTCCATCACTGCCTTCCGAATTGCATCGTCAATAATTGGCCAATACCTGAAAATACGAACAGCCAATATAATAATAATTAAATAACAATAAAGATGGAAGGCGAGAGAGGCATGGCACTATCCAAAACGATTCTTACATTTGTGGCTCCCTGTAGACAACCATTGGAATGTAATCCATGACGTGGATGTATAAAAATCTTTCTGCGCTATTGATAGCAGAGATGATTGCGTCCAGATCCCACACCCTGCCTTGTCCATTTAACTCACGGGGAGATGCCTAAAATATGATGCATATTTATTGCAAGCATTGAGCTACCTAATGCTTTTTCTGAAGTTTGGAATGAAAGCAACAAGGAAATTAAGCCAGATGTTCCAGCCAGAGATTCGAACCCTGGACCCTCTGTTCCTGGCGATTGCGTTGGAGGTAGGTACCATAAACCGTAGACCTTATGTGAAAATTATGTACATATTACATATTCATACTGCAAGGTAGACATTGGTTGGAGTTCCATGGTGGAGAATTTCGAGAGGCTGTTGTTGGTTGTATTCGGCTGTTGGAGCGGTGAGCTGCTCAGCCATGGAAGATCGCTCAATGTCTCCAGTGGCATTCTGCAGAAGGGTCAGAGCCCAGTAGGATTCGAATATTCGTTGCAACTCTTCCGCCAAACACGGACAATTCGTCACCATTACGCCCAGTTCCATTTTCTAAAAGTGCATACACACTCTACGTGAGTACCACACTAATCTATACATACTACAGGGTGTCTCACGTAGACCTCCCTAATGATCGAGCCTTATAACTTTCGTACTATAGTAGATATCAGGCTGAAATTTTGTCCCCGGAAACCCAAGAATATACCATACTTTGTAGCAAAATTTGAGCCAGATAGTCCCACAGCGAACGAAATTACAGGCGTAGAAATTTTGGACCCTGTTTTTATCATTTTCCGCACTGAGCATGGTTTTGAGATTAGAATCTTCAGCTCAGCATGGTCAAGAAGCTTATCCAACATGGCAATATGGTGGAACAACAATGGCTGAACATTATCACAGTCCAGAACACAAATGATGCAAAACTACAGGCGATTTACCGCCCATAACAGCGTTCAAGAAGTTGTCGAGGTCAATAGTGGCACCACTGATTTCAAAATGTTGGAAAACGTGGTCGCAACTTTGCAAGCTCGTAATTTCATTCCTAGTTAACCTATCCGGCTCAAATTTTGCCACAAAGTATGGTATATTCTTTGGTTTCTGGGGACAAAATTTCAGCTTGATACCTACTGTAATACGGAAGTTATAAGGCTGAGTCGTTAGGGAGGTCTACGTGAGACACCCTGTACATAGGCCTACCTAGGTGCTGTACGTACGTACGTACGTACGTACATACTTTTTAACTTTGCTTAACAGCAGAATTACATGGCGTAACGCACCTGACTCAAAGATCTCCAGTCGAGATTCGCGGATCCGAGATAAAAATGCTTCGAGTCGACCACGAAAAACTTAGAATGCATCGTACCGCCTCCGAATATCTTTGAATAGTGCAGAGATCTGCGCTCCACAGCATCTGAAACAGACGTGATAACGCCTTCATTGCTGCAAGTATTAATAAATACTATAGTATTGTATAAATACAATATAAATGTATAAATATATGTATTGTATAAATGTATAAATATATGTATAGTATAGTACTATAGTATAAATCACTATAGTAATATAATGATGCAGCAATTACTATAGTATTTAGTATGTATAGTAGGATTACATACCTCTTCTTTGTAAACCCTTTCCATCTTCGTTATCGCCGGGGTCTTTTGGAGGATAATTTTCCACCATTCGAATTTTGACTTGACGCTCACGTCCAGCCTCAACCAAACTGTCAAAAACTTCTTCGCCCTGTTGAGAGCTTGGAGCTGAATCGCCTAGCACATGCTTTCCCCTAAGGCTGGACTTGTAAGCGGCGATGTCCATCTGTGCTTCTGCCATCCGAATTAGAGTTGTCCAGGCGTCGAATGTGCTGCGGGGAATCAGACCGTCAAACGTCAGATTCTCAGGAATTGACTCCACCACCTCCATGCTAATAGCGAGTAATAGAATATCGAAGCAAATCAAACAACAAGCATGATGCTTACAAGAAAAGCCAACAAAAGAATGTACGTATATTAGGTTTTACGCGAATAACATTACAAGGGTATGGAGGCATGAACATGCCAGTGGGCATGCCCGTTGTATGCCCATGGGCGGTATTTCCGCTATGGCGTCTACGTACCGCATGTAAAGCAATATGTCCGATCTCTGTGGCCTACCACCGAACGATCACTGTGACTAACGGACGAGACTCTTAAGGGGGATACGATGTCTTTCCAAAGTAAAGGCGGGATGGGCATCGGTACTGTATGAAATATCAAGGGGAGGGCGACTGAACGAAACGTCGTTGTACTCAGTGGCAACTTTTACTGCGGCATGATACCTAAATCTTACCAGTTTGCTCATTAGTATGGGTTTTTCGCTGTTTTCTTTCCTTGAACAGAGTATAGTATACAATAGTAAACAGTCTACATGAAGTCCTATCTATCTTCACCCATCTCTCCTGAGACAACCAGGGCGAGTTGGAAAACGGCAAAGTGCTCGTTCGAAAGAGCATCACCTGAACTTTTCAACAAGCAACGTGCGAATCTTGAAACGGCCTGTATGTTGCGCAAACTTTATCAAAACGATAGCCCCGAATTTAGCGTTTTTCTGGATTTTCGTAGAGGCAACATAGAGAGGCACCGCAGGTAGCGATCGACTCGTCTCAGTGAGGCGAATCGAATGGCGTGCTGAATGTTAAAAAATATCTTGCGGATCGTTCAGTACAGCCAAATCGGATTTTTTTGGGGGTGTCTTTGAGACGTCGTACTGCGCCAAATACAAAAGCTGAGCCGCTCTTTTTATGTAGGGATAGGCTGGGCTACTATGAAAGCACAACTGCATGCTTGTAACTGCCCTGTAGCGAGCGCAGCAGCTGCGCAAAATTGGGTCGGAAAACGTCGTATCCACCTTAATTAAGAGAACAACTCTTACCGTGATGGATACCGTATGCTGCTCTTTGGTCTACAACCGTGTTATCGGCCTGTATCCCACTTCCATCCCAGGCCAATGAGATCACTGGCATGGATTTGAAGCAACATACGCTCTTTTGTCTCGTCCAGTGCTAGCTGCAACATGGGAGCCGAGCCCCCTGGTTCCCAGGATTGTACGTACAATGTAATGTACTAATCTATTCCACGTTTTGGTGTGATTGAAAGGAAAAGATTTTTCATCATACCTACCTGCAGGTGAGTTTACACCGATCTTTAGAGGCAGGTATTGACGGAGGAGCATGTGCATCGGTGTTTGTCGAGGTGTCAGAGTTGGCACAGTTGGTGATTCCAGTGAAGAACAAGGAAAGCCAGAAACTGGCACAGATGAGGCACACCACCGGCAGAATTGTCCAGAGTATGATGCTCTCCGTAGTCGAAGATATCTGTTATTACGAATAATCTTCAAATATACAGTGGTACCTAGGCTACGCTACGCTGTATATAGACGTTAACTTTTTAGGCGCTGGACAACCGAACTTCCGAATGCCATTTGCTGTTATAAATGGCATAACGCACTTACCGTAGATTTTCTGAAGCTTGACTGGAGAAGCTTTTCTTCTCGTTGTGATTTAACTTTAGTTTCCATTTTGTTGGATGAGATAAGATAGTTCGACAACGATTGGCAGTTGAAAAAAATTTCATAGAAGCCGCTTTGATTGTGGCTTCTCAAACAGTACCGTGGCCCCAATTGTCGACCAGCCCAGTTTCAAGCAAAGCGTGAAAATTGACAAACTACGCTTTACCTTTCAGTCAAGTGACGTGCTCATCTGAAAAAACTTACAGTCTGTACACACCTTTGTTTATGGTCTGTCTTCAACTGGCTTCTTACTTATCTCTGCGCCTTTGTGTGCATAATAACAAAGGTCAGCTGATGTATGCGATACACATCGGCTTCAATCCATGTACAGTTTCATCCGCCGTAGGATACTGTACTGTGTAATGCCGCATATAAACCCCCGGGTGTTACACGAAGGAATTTTCCAGCGCCCAATAAGAGGTTTTTTTGACATCTGAACACATTTTTTGACCTTATTTTGGTGTTTTCTGAAGCAATAACCTAGTAAACTGTCGCCATAACATTTTAGAAATTTTTTTATGAACTTTCGTTCGTCAAGGTAAAAAGTCTAAAAAGAAAAGCTGCCAGATTCACTGTATTGCAACGAAAGATGAAAATAAAATGGTGTTTTGTTCGCGTCTTCTGTATAAAATAAATACGTTTATTTTTACTGTCCTTTGCGGTTTATGATAGGGTTATATACAGTACGTACTACATACAAGGGCAAAATGAGCTTAGTGGCAGATCAGGGGTTATGAACGCGGCATTATAGCATGTCCACACGTGCAGTGCAGTTGTACTGTATACGTACATATGTACCAACGTACGTAGATATGTTTGACTGTGCCCTACTAGCCTTCAGCTCTTCCACCAAGTCATTTGTACACAAACTATGTCATTCCTTATTAGTATTTCTGCTGCACTCCAGCTCTTTATTTACGTTGTTAAAAAACGCTGGTATAAGCAAGGCGTTGGTTCTTATCAGTGACGACAGCAACAATAATCGCAAGAAGATGAAGACCGACAAATATTTTTTACAACCTCAAATGTGTATGGTGTGCAACCTTCCCTGCGCATTGGCATACATAGAAAAAATGACATACTGTACGTATAGTATGTAGTCACAAAAATAGTTTTTTCTTTTTATATTGTGATTGGTACCCTTTACGCCAAACTTTGCAGTAAATAGAGTACGCCAAACATAATAGAGTACACCCGCGCTAAGGACTATTCCACCGTGCTTGTTTCTTTTGACTAATCGACACTCTCCTGACTGGCGATGGGCACCAGTAGTGAGCTGGAGGGCGACACTTTTCGCGTACGAGAGCACGTATGCATGCTGTAGTAGCGCAATCCAGTGTCTCCATCCTCTGATGTGCATGCCCAGCAGACGTCGGGCCCATCCGCACCTGCACTGTGTAGCAGCGTGTCTTCCGGACCAACAGCACTGTCCGCATGTTTCTGCTCCCCTGCGGCTGACGCATCATCGAAACTCAGCTGATCTCCTTTGTCTCTGCAGCAACTGACGTCATCACTCAAACTTCCGAGATCCGCAGAATCTGCACAGAGTGATACTACTGTACAACATCGGAAGATGGCGGTGCGGCAAGCCTGGCGGTGCGGCAAGCCTGGACGTGGTTTCTGAATCCATACCTACTTGTGCATTGCTCACCTGGCCACTGGTTCTCACTTGGCGACTCTGGTGGTTGAACTTGTAAACTCTCAGTCCTTGTCACCGCATTCATGAGTTTTCTTCGATGGTCAGTTTTGACAAGTTGATGCCGTCCGGCAGATGCCGTCAGCTCATCAATGTCAAAGTCGCGAAAAATATTGTCAGCTGCAAACATGACAGTCCACGGTTAGGCGTATGCAGCTACTATTCGCCTTGCTCCATAAGAGCAGAGTTGTTTTAATAATAATAAATAACAAATAATGAATAAGAAATCTTAATGCTGTTAAGATAACGAGCCGTGGGAATTTATATTTTAATTTATATCTCACAGGAGAATGTGACGCTTAGCTGTTTCTTGGCTTTCACTCTTTTCACTTCCTTTCTCGGATCTACCATTAACCTGTAGAAAAAACCCACAGCGTACGTACGTACATACCGTTTACTCTGGCACCTGGGTGTTATTTTTAAATTACGTACGTACTCCTCAAAAGTGCTCATAACTTTTGAATTTATGCACGGATTTCAACCATAATTTTTTCCATGAAATCCTGAAGAAAATTACCTAGTGCGACATGCATGCTTACTTTGCCATGGTTGGATAACGCTTCAGAACTTTCGTTGGATGTTTTTGTCCGATTAGAATACTGCATTGATCAATATCTTCTTCGTTCTTATTTTCTCTTTCAAAAACGGTGCGCTGTTCTCTTCTGGATACGGGTCTCCCAGCACTGCGCAAAACAGTTATCGGTATACGTAGTCTGTATCTCGTTCGGTGCTAATCTTATCGGTAGGAACGTAGGTACTATGCTATGCACATCTGCATACTACACCCTATTTATGTATGTACTAATGTAACCTACCTGTCATCGTCTTCGGTAAGTAGGAACTGTTGGTCGATGGAGAGGTCATCAGTTTCATCATACTGCGGATGAGTTGTCATGATCAAGCTGATACCGTGTTTCTGAAGTGGTTCTACTACCTTCTGACACAGTGCCAAAAGAATTGGAGTGTTAGGACGTCCGCATCGATGGATGGAATGGAGCAGGTGCTCCGCGATTTTACTAAGCTCCGATTCCACTTCCTCCCAACGATGACCGCCACCACCTGCTGATTCAAATTACATTCATGTCCGTACTCCAGTTCATACAGGGGGTTTCAGCCTCGACTCCAATGTCATACGTATGTAGTATGTACCACGTGTGTATGTACGGTATACCTCCGACTCCGACGGAGCCCCAAACTTACCTTTGGCAAGTCGGCAAGCTGTGCATTGCTTATCTGTATATGGTTTAGGACTACTTTTTCGCTCGCTTTCGCCTACGGAAGCCGGAAGTAGCACATCGTCAACATCGTCGTATGCATCTAAACACCAAAATGCACCCGCAGCCAGTCTCAGTATAGAGAATATCACTGATGTTAACTCGGCCTTCAATGAAAACCGGTAAAGTAAATTTACCCGGGTATGCCATATGCCAGGTAAAGTAAGGTAAATTTACCCGGCCCTTGTCAAAAAGGGTAAAGTAAACCCACCTAAAGCTATTTTACCCAGGAAAAATCAAGTACATAGGTAAGGAATTTTTGCTATGAAATATGTTGCTGCATGAGCCCATACATATGTAAATACACACGTACCTGCGTACATTACAAACCATAACATACCTACCCCACCCAGCGTACTACAGTGTTGTAGACAGTAGGTACAATACGTAATGTAATATTGTCTGACTGACTCAGAAATTGATGTACGCAGTGCTAATCTGTCCAGAGCACAAGCTTTACCCGAGTTAGTATGTTTACACGGGTAAGTACTAGTAAGTATGGACAGAGTAAGTACTAGTAAGTATGGATCGGGTAAGTACAGGGTGTTCCATAATATACTCACCGGCTGTTTGTGTCTCTACCTCCACAGTGGGATGTCATTTTTAAATGCGGTCTTTTGCAACAAGTAGCCAAGGCTTCAAACTTTATGCCTGCAAAATTTCAACTTTCTAGGACAACAGGAAGCAGCTCTTATCAACTCAGAAAAGCTGACCTCAGAAATCGAGGATTTGCCTACTATTTCCCCACAATAAAGAGCAAATTGTACCATCCAAAAGCTAATACAACTTCAAATCCTGTTCAATATCCCATGAAAGACGCGGGAGAATCAAATTTACTGCGCCATTGTGAAGAAAATTGAAGAAACACATCCGTAGAGTGCTAACCTTGGTCTTAAACCCCGGGTTTAGCCCCATAGTGGAAAAAACGTGAAATTTTGTGTCTAAAGGTTTGACCTTTCATAACTTCCTTGGTAGAAGGACTACAGGGCTAAAATTTTGCCAGCACCTTATTAGAAGCCTTAGCTACCAAATGTAAAAGAGCGTACTGAAATCGAGTGCTCCGTTGATGAATGAGAGGCACAAACACCCGGTGAGTTTATTATGGAACACCCTATATTAGCCATACGTACTTACCCGCATATTCAGCATTTTCACCCGGGTATGCGTCCACTTTGCTGGGTACCAGTAAACCTTACCCGATAAGCCATTACATCGGGTAAAGTAAAGTAAAGTAAAGTTACCCGGCCCAAAATTGGTCATTTTACCGGGTAAAGTACCGGTAAATTTTACTCTGACATCAGTGGAGAATTTATTTTGTTTGCTGTCCGCTCTTGCGCCACCTGAGATGTCGGAGGCGCTGTCAAGGAAGCGTGAGCCTTCTCCTTGGTTTTCAGAGGAGTCGTCAGCTTTCGAAACAGGTGGAGCGACTGAGATGCGCAAGACCATCTTCCTCATATCCAAATCTGTTGCCATTCTTTTTAAACTGAAAATCAGTACAGTACTTACGTACATGCTTTCGTTACGCAACGCGCAAAATGTTGCGCTGATGGTGATGTGTCGTCTGCTGTAATCGGATTCATGTATATTCTTACTTTTTGCCATGATGGATGGGGAATGGTGCTCTAGCTCTGAGGGAGGAGGAGGAGCGCGGTCGTTGCTTGAGTTTATGTCTCCATCGTTTTCCGTTCTCCAGTGGTGGCAGCAATGGCTGTAATAGTGAGGCCGGTGGCGAATGCGCTTTGTGGGATGGCGGCGGTAATCGATCTTCCGCTTTCTGTCCGACGCGACTGCTGCTTCTGCTGTGAATAGTGTTTCCGGGTGTCGGAGGGCGATGGAAGCCGTTTTTGTGATCTCCATCATCGTAATTCGGTAAATCCGCCGAGATTCGAACGCATTTTACAATGGGTGGAATTGCGACTTTTGCTGCCTTGTACAAACGATAGAGTCCTCCGTTGGCTCGCGCTGTTCTGTCTTCGTTCAGTGTGGCAGCCGATGTGCGTATGGTTAGCTTCATCTCCTCCATGATGTTTCACAATAGCGATGCAATGCTGAGTTGCTGATCCAAGTACTGTACGTACAGTTGATGTAAAGAATTGCGCCTTGCTTCGTTGCGTCGTTTCCGTTCTGTCTAGAAGTTACAACCAGTTTATTTCAATCACACTGCAGTGCGGTCTGTTAAATGAAATATCACTGGAAATGTGGATGTGGGGCGGATATGATGTCAAACTACTAGGATGTCAAAACAAGTTGACTTCGATTTGCACCGACGCAGTAAAGTCTTCTAACAAGCAGCTTAAGCCTATATTTTCATCATGGAGTGAAAGCACCTGCTGATGGGCATTGGTGCACGATAATTTAACTACCACGTACGTACGTACTACCTTATGTACATACAACATCATCCGTTCTGAAGGCGTAGTTAGTTAGTAGTACATACGTGTATAGCCTACGTGTATGTATAGCGCAGAGAGGCACAGAATAGCAATTTCCAAGCAAAGCATCAATCAAACTTCAAATATCTCAGCAGATGAGCACTCCCTTTAATATTGTTATTGCCTGCGTTTCTATGTTCTTCCTCCGCCAAGCAGACAAATTTCTTCAGATTATGCGTGTATTGATGTTCTGCTCCAAACCAGGTGTCAAATATGAGCGCAGCCTCATTTGCCAATTCTAGCTCCAACGTTGGAGCTTGTAAGTGCAGCTGAATGACTACTGTATTCAGCAAGTGCATACCTAGTCGCTTGTGTCTACTTGGAAAGCAGATTCTGAGGCAGGGTGTCACGTCGTGAGCCAGTTGCAGAGCTGTGTCCAAGTGGCATCGTTGCTCTAGAGCCCATTCCAGATACGTGGTCGCCAGATTGCACAGGTACACATTGTTAGCATGTAGGATGCGACGTCCCTGCTCAATGAGCTTGGCACACAGTTCGATGGCTTTTTCCGGCTCACTCCTGTACACATTCTTCAGGTCGCCAATATTCTCCTCCAGCTCCAACATGAACTTTTGTGCTTGGAGTAGAAAGTCCACAGTGGCTGGTGTCTCCTGGCATTTGGAGCATTTCCTTGGCTCGATGATCTTGGATTTCTCATCCAAATGCACGGCCCCATCGCAGGTGACATCCATGCACCTTGCTGCCGTCAGAATTTTGTCCGCTGGATCCTTGCATCGATCGCATCTACAGTCGAAGAAGAATTTCTCTGTCAGTTCGGCCCTTCGTTGATATCTGCTGTGTGCCAGCTCAATGTAGCTGACAAAAGCTTCTGCTCGATTTAGGACGCTGACCTTTTCCGGTTGAAGCGAGCGAAGAATCATCGTCTTGCCCTGGAAACTGACTCCAACTGTGGGTCTACAGGAGTGATCAAAGCCAGATCCCATTAGATCCAGACAGATGCCAATTTGCTCGCCAAAATTTTCATAAATTTCACAGGAATTTACTGCTTTCTTTCCCACGATGCTCCACAACTCTTCGTCTGAAACCGGAAGCTGATGCTCACCGCCGAACAGTTCAAGCAAACGCTGTTTCGTCTCACTGAAAAAGGACTGAAACTTCGGAGTGAGCTTGAGTTCTGCTTTATGGCTCATCAGAGAGGCCCAATTACGGCTACTAAGCGGACTTTGAGGGTTCGTCAGCTCCAAACAGATGTCCAATCCATTCTTGCGGACTTGATCGATGATGCGCGCAAGAAGGAGCACTTCTGTGGACGGCGGGCCCACTGCCTGCCGCTGATTGCTGGAGCAGAAATAATGCTTCAATCTGGCGCACTCCGACTTGTGACCTGCCTTCCATGCGGATTTCTGACAGGCGGCGCTGCAGTAGTGGGCGAATTTGCACGTGGAACAACGCTGCAGTTTGGGCACTCGCTTGGAGAAGCAGTGGTTACAGTATTTAGCCGCCTTCTCGCTCGAGATCACAAGAGCGAACGGTTCTTCTAGTATGAGCTGCGTTCTGGCGCGCTCCAGCTCTTCCTTGTTTAGCTTCTCTTCTTCCTCATCTGCAACGCTTTGTGACGATTTCCCCCTAATTACTTTGGATTTTGGTGTGATGAGCTTCGCCATGCGCCTTCAAGTTGAATTTGAGTAGCAAAACGTAAAAGTGGCCAATGGCCACCAATTTCTAGGAATGACTTTCGTACTATACATGTACTATGTAGTTTAGTTAGTAGCTTTCGAGCAGTTGAGAGTGAACGCGCGCTCTGAGGCAGCTACAGCTGCCACCTAGCTATGTACATACCTAGCTGCTGTAGAGAAGTTTAGTTTGCCACTTTCTTTTAGAGTTGAGCTGAATGCGTATGCACTACATTATGTACGTCGCACGTACCATATGTATGTACGTAAAGTGTACAGATGCAGTAGGTGCTGTTGAAAAGACTGCAGTACATACGTACATGTTTTGGTGTATGTAGTGTACGTACGTATGCAGTCACAGCGTAGGTATGTATGTACGTATGTACGTAACGTATGTGCATACCATAATCCGTACTCCGCTCTGCAGTAGGGCAATGCGGTGTAAAGCGAATGCGTTCTGCTTCTGAAAGGTCATTCAGCTAGAGTCTTCTAGCCTTTTGATGCCAAAGCGTTGCACGTTGCTACGTACATAATTATAGTACATGACATGGGGTATAACAGACGCCTCAAGTGAACGTGTGACTGTCTGGATCTCTTAGGATGGGTAAAACAGTGGCTAAGTATGTACAATAATAGCAGACGTTACACGTAGCCTTGTGCTCTTTTGAACTATACAATGAGTGACCTGCACAGCAAATTGAGCCTGCGCGTTATATGCGGAGTATTATTTGTTAACATTTTGTCTTAGCTGGTTTACTTCACGATCGAAAGCTTATCGAGGGCAACTTCAATCTGTTTGCTGAGCTTGCTGCCAGATGAGAGTCCTACCCAAAATGGATACTTGTTCACATATTCCAGATCTTCTTCAGTAGTGGATACCAGCTGATCGGGCAGTCGGGACAGCTGAATCTTCTTCTGCCAGAACGGAGTTCGATAAATTCGAAATATCTTCTTGTAATTTTCCGCATAGTTCTTGACACCTCTGCATACCAAATCCCACCTTTCTCGATCGCCGGCAGCAACTGGTTCCGTGGCAATGTGTACCGGAACCGACGCATGCAGTGCCTTTATGCCCATTGGCTGCACCGTCAGCAAGAGTTCGTATTTAATGGCAATGAAGGGAAATTCAACGCTTGCCTCTTTGATTGCCGTGGGAGCGAGAGGAGGAACGGCTAAGGCGTGCTCGATGCGGTTGCAGTCACCTCGACGTACGTACATGCATACAGCCGCCTGACAAATTTCCTTGATGTTGCTCGTTTGCTGCGAAGCATTGATGTGATAGTCCACTTTCATGAAAAGCTTGGCCGACGCCAGACGCACCCGAATACGCGACGTGTTCTCCACGAAGCCTGCAATAGGTACCGTACGCACGTACTACGTACTCTACTGTACATACGGTACAGGTACATTACTGTATGTGCAGCAGTATACATACCTACATACATACGTGTTGTAGTATGTATGTAAATGTACGAAGAAATCAGTATGTTAGCTGAGAGCAAAAGTGACCGACAGGATTCGCATATACCTCCAAGATTGATGTTTTCTCCGCAGGCAAAAACGGTTCTTGGCAAGTTGAGTTCGAAACTGATAATGCCGGAGCTCTTGCAGCACCAGCGACTTTGCTCCACCTCTTCGCGAACTATTTTGTCGACGCCCTGGTACACGTTTTTCTCAACCGACGAAAATTCCGTAGCTTGAACAATTGTGAAAGGACGTCGATCTGCCACCGTGTCGCGAACCATGGACGGTTTGCCCTCGTTCTTCACTACCTTTGCTTCCACCGACAACACATAGCGCACGTGCCCGAATTCTCCTTCGAAGGAGGTGGGCAACTAAGGTGTCGTTTTCATCCAGAAAGGAAATTCCCTCGTTCCAACCAGTGATAGTGAGTACAGACGAGTAGCAGACGAAGACTGCTCAGGGTCCAATACATCCCAGCTGCGCTCCAGGACTACTCGCTGATTCTCCTGCACACCATCAGGCATTTGAACGTATACTTTGCCAACAGCCGAAGCTCGCAGAGATTGCAGAGTAAGCGCAGAGTTGACGCGCATTCGAACGCGTCCGCTGACACTGTCGCCG
>JASAMW010000277.1:0-53072 GCA_030247985.1 Epsilonema sp. ZAB3_2
CGCACATCTCCTGGGCCTGGCTCAACACCACCTAAAGAAACGTCCAGCATTTCAACATTACATACATACGAGTAGCAGCCCCAAAATCTAGAAGGCATCTTCCGGTAAAGCACATATACTTGTGATGCTCTTCAGGGTGTAGTCATGTAGCAATTCGAGTACGTCCTGGTTCTTGCTCTTTCCTCCTCCTCCTCCTGCAGTGGCAGTGGGCGTTGGATGTATGCGGGGGCCGAGGGGCGCTCGAGTGCGCTGATACTTCTGCTTGGTCTTCAGAGCGCCCAGCTCCGTGTGAGTCTTGCGCGGTCTACCGGGTCCGGCCTTCCTCTTCTTCTTCCGCTTCTTCTTCTCATCCTTCCTCCTCTGCTCCTTCCGTTCCTCCTGTTGTGCGCTGCTGCTGCTGTCCGTCGAGTACGTCTTGCTCTCCGCACTTGGACCAGCACCAGCAGAAGCAGCCGCTTTCGTCGTAGCTGATCTGGCGTCCTGAAAGGCAACAAAAATGCGCTAGTAGGTTTCAAGGCGCACTGATCAAAGTATGTGCACATGCTCTTTCATACGAAGTTACAGCTTACATCCTTTCTGCTGTGCCTATCCTTCTTCACTTGCTCCTGATGGTGCACCCATTCGCTCCATTGACGTCGAGTCGTTGGACCGAGCGGTCTAAAATACGACATTCCCATGTTGGGTGTGCGCTGAACGAAGCCACGTGCTTCTGGTGCGCGTACGTACGTACATTTTGTTTTCCTCGTGCTCGTGCTCGGTTGCGCCGGGGTTGTGGTGGGGGTTGCCGATGGAGACTGAGGGTGTTCTGTGGACGGAGTTGTCGCGCGAGGAGTCTCGAGAGCGTCCGTTGCTGTTGCTGCCGGAGCTCTTGCTGTTCCTCCTTCCTCCTCCTTCTTCCTCCTTCTGCTTGTCCTTCCAAAAGTACTTCTCCAGCTGCAACACATCACAAAATATATACAAAATCATCACGGGAATTGTGAAGCATATGCAAAAAAGCCCCACACTTCAAACCTTGCCGGGATTGATGACGTGAAGAAAGTAAGAGACGTTGTTGCATGTCCATGACACTGAGCTCGGCACTGGTGTCAACTCGCGTACATCCATAATTGCTGAGAGATCTGTAAGCAGCCACACATACAGCTGCCCCCTTATCTGCTGCGAAACTCTTACAAGTAAAAAAAACATATATACAGTACGTACGTGGACAATAACAATACCTGTCATGTGTCTGTGGGTGAGCCTGTCGGCGGCTGCGCAAAACGACTTTGAGGAGACAATTCGTGTGCCCGGCCTCAATTCCTGGAAGATCCGCTTCAACTACAACAACATAAGCCACATAAACTCCAATTCGCCATTTGTGCTAAAAAAAAAATCATGGGTAGTCGCGAGCTGACCCCTCTGTTTTTCAGTGCGTTGTTGCTTGATCGGTGCTGGCGGAATGACCGATCAAACATGCACTAAAACACAAGGGTTCGCGACCACCCATACAATTCTTAGCGCACGTGGCGAATAATTACGTACTCTATATCGCATATCATACGCTGTAGTATACGGTCTACATATACATTATACACTCAGAATGGCAGATTACCTCGTGGTCAAGTTTCGGGCCGAAAGCGTAGTTATTCACAAAGATTATCCTAAAGAAAACCCCAAGGATTTCATGCTTTGATAAGCACGTGTCGTAACTTATGCCACAATCAGCTAGAGAGTTGCCTTGTATAGACATACGTGGCTTCCTCTGCGATGAGTTTGCGAAACTGCGGATCCAAAAAGTTGCCTTTGATCAGCTCAAGGGGTCGCGTCTTCTTCCCATACCACTTCATCCAACGCTCAAATTCCATCTGCATTGTCTAAAAACAAAAGAGCCAGACGGAACACATATTAAAGAAACTTCATCACTTTGTTTAGTGCTCTTACCTCCGCGTACAAAGCGGGCACGTCCATTTTTTCTATTCCAATCGCCCTCTTGCATCGATAATCTCCAGCCACCTGCACGACAACTTGACCCACTCCTAACACAAGAAAGAAACAGCAATGCACCCTAATATACGCATATTTGTACAAGTATTGCAGAGGCAGCAACAAATTGCAAAGAGTACGTACGTACCACTGCCCAAATCGACAAAGATATCCCTGTCAGATGGCATAATCTCATCCAGTATCTTATACACCATATCATACGAAGTCTCGCCGTAAGTCTAAAACAAGAAATATGGCATCGTATGAGCACAGCAGAGTGCCCATTATATTTGTACGTACACAAAGCGACGGTACGGTATGTATAAGTTTCCTACCTCAGGCGAGAAAGCAGGATACTGATTCAATTTCTCCGGCTCCTGTACCGAGCGATTGTAGCACTGCTGTACAATGTGCTTGAGTAAACCACGCGATGCATGCCAAGCATCAGGATTGTTCGGTCTCGTAGAACCCTTCCACTACAAAAGACTCACACTCAGCCGCCCGTCTGTGTTTATCAGGCATAAGACAGGTGACTTGTGACGTTACCTGCGCATATCATATGCGGTGCGTTCTTTCATTTATGTAATGTGTGTGTGTGTACAAACGTACCAACTGTCTGATGGTATCCGCGGCTTTGCTGAACTTATCGCACAGCATACGCATCTCTTCATAATTCTCCCTGTTTACATGACGAATATTCACGAAGCGGCTCTCCATAACCTCCTCCAACTCGTGAAATTCATTGCATACAGACCTGTGTATAATACAAGATGTACTATGTAGCACAGATACGTATGTAGTACCTGTGCAGCATGCATCTGTTGTGTAGCCAACCACCACAAAGCATACAGACACAATCACAAAAGCACCACTTTAGCTGCTTGCTTTAGCTTTACTTTATCGTGTCCATAATTTCTCCAGCGGCATCATACTGCTTCGACTAAAATAAACCAACAACCAGTTGTACGTACGTACGTTAGGTACCACCGTGAACGTAACAGTAGCACCATAAATATGTTTGGTAGCACGAATATCTATTTTCATACCTTCGGAAGTGGCCAATGGTATACGACTGGCTCGCCGCCAGCTGGGCTGTGCAATCTCAACTCCATAGCAGGAGAACCAGCCGCCATCCTGCTTGATCTTTCTCTCTTGATGCTCACGTGTGATCAAACTTGGAGCTTCATCGGAAAGCAACGAGGCAACATAGCTCAAAGCGACAGCACTGCCGCAACTGATCTCAAACGCTGATAATAGTATCCACGCGCCTTCCTCGCTTATTCGTCGATGAATACCGGATATCTACGAATCTGAAGAAAGAGGACCTGAGCCAGTTGGCCCTTGGCTTGGCTTGGGACTTCTTGTGTTTATCATCGTGATTTGTCGCTATTTTGCTATGCAAATTTTTTAGCAAAACTATTCCAAACCGACGTAATTTGCATTTACACAGCGCCCACCTGCTCTACGACAAGCCTTTTACTTGGCTTTTTTTGAAAAAGTATTGGGTGGGCTTCTCATTTACTGCATCTGTCATCCGTCGCATTTTCGTAAAGGCCACGTACTCCTAGAACTTGCGCTCCGCTTCGCTACGCGGAGTAGAGCGCGCTCAGCGAAGCAAAGCGCGCGCTCTAGAAGTACGTGCAAAATCAGAAGAAACGGCAGGCGGAAGGAGGCGGACGACAGAAGAAGAAAGAAACAATAATAAGGCACAGACTTCTAGAGGTTACACGGACATAGCACTCTATTTTGATACTGGGCATCACGTGGGAGTCTATGCACATACATAACGTGTGGAACATAGGACAGCTTTTACATTCCTGAACACAACAGCACAAAATTGGCTTTGAATGAGCTTTGTTATGTACGTTGTCATATAGAAAAATATCGCCTTCCATTCTATCCAGCTTTTACATAAAGTCTAAGCTGTATACTTACCTGAAGGGATGCCTATTATCTCACATCCTACATAGCGCACTCACTGCTATTGTATCGCTGACCTGTGTTGGCAGTTACGTACATAGTGAAGGAAAATCGATCTTGTCGACCGTTGCCCAGCGATTGTATGTTCTCGCTACTACGCTGCTACTAAATGTCTCTGAATGTCTCTGACAAAGAAGTGACCAAGAACTACTAAAGCGTCGAACGCGGGGTTGACTGGTGACTTATGTACACTGCCAACTTAGGTCAGCCAGACAATACCATGCAGTGCACTCACTGTGTATGCGAATGAAGGATAACAGCATGTAACAAGACCAATTTCACACATCACAAATCACCTAGTATCCAAGCAATTATATTGATAAGAAGAATATAGTGCAAATCACAACTTGGATGATCCACTGGACAGCTTTTTGACCTTCATCATTTCGCGTTTGATCGATCCTGAGCTTTGAAACATATAAGAATTGTCAAGATCAATTATCAGTGAGGAGTATGATGCGGAAATCGTTTTCCTTTCTTCTCCAAAAAACCGCATCTTTTTCTGTGGAGCATGTGTCGAGATATCTCACTCAGAAGATTCCCAGCTTGAACTCCCACGTGTTGAAAGATAGCCGTTCCATTCGGAATCTCACCCTCGTTGCATAGACACTAGAATTGGGGAGGACGACCGCCTCCACAACACAAAGTGTCCAACCTGGTCTGACAATGCACTTCCAATAATAGTGGCAAAATTGACTCAGGGTGGACAGTTTTCAATTCACATATGAACTACACATATCAACTTACTCTAAAATCCTAAAAACATGCATAGCAGTCACATGGGTTCCATTCAATGACAAAGAACATGTGAAATACAATACATATCAAATGTCCATATTCAATAGATAACAGTTGTCTTTTCTGACTTTTGAGCTTCAAAACATAGTTATGATAGGAATATGACCCTTTTCCACATGCTGTTCATCTTCAACAAATGATGCCAAGAGTATCACCTTGTTCTTGGCCATGCTGTTGAACAGTTTTGAGAGCAGTCTAACTGCAAAATTGTGCCCATTACCACAGTACAGTTTGTTGACAGAGGTTTCTTCCAACAGGCCATATTCCTGCAGCAGCTGGCAAATAACCAGCTCAATATTGGCTTCTGAATCCATGGTGCATGAAGACTGCTTGCTTCTCCACTGTTGTTGTGATGGCAGTCAATGAATCCCAGGAGTGCAGCCCAATGCCATGCCATGGGCCAGAGGACAGTTTGATTTGATGAGTCCACCACAATTTACCTGCAACAAAAATGCATCAAGTTGCATCCATAAGGCTGCCAAATAGTTCCTTGGCAACAGCATAGGCTACTAAAGTCTGTTTAGCTGCTATACAGTCTAACTAACCAACAGTTTGCAATGAAACTCTTTCACAGTTTGCATGTACAGGGTTTAGCAGCAAAATAGGAGCACAGTCATGAAGCATGGAGAGAAGTTCATATTTGCTTTTCTATTTTATACATGACTTGAGTTCCATAGCAAACTCTCAGTGGCCAGACTATTGGCCACTTGCACTAAGACTGGGTAGTCACAATCGAAAGGTGGCCCCGCTGTTTCAGATCAGTTTCAACAAGTATTGGGGTCAAAATTTTACCAACAATCGTGACAACGCAAATCGTCCATATCCATACTATCATATTTTCCAGCCGCGACTCCAATCACAGACATTGCCATATCGCCACCTCCAACGAACAAAATTTGGATCAAACTGGTTCTTTAGGAGTGGAGAAATGACAACATTCGTGATTACAGACATTGCCATATCGCCACCTCCAAAGAACAAAATTTGGATCAAATTGGTTCTTTAGGAGTGGGAAATGACAACATTCGTGATTGGAGTTGAGGCTGAAAAACCATAGACACTAAAATGGTAGTAGTAGCCATCATAAAGTTGTTGCTTCATAGCAAATCATGTGCTCATCATCTTATGGCAAGTTATTTTTACAAAATATGCGCAAGACCATGTTGGAAACTCTGAATTGGGAGGTGGTTGTCCTCCCCATTTTAGTGTCTATGGAAAAACCCTGTAGAAAGGGGGTGATGCTTTGAGTTGCAGCATGTACCTTTTTGGAGGGGGTTTGTTCATCTTCTTCTTGCCCACTGTCATAGTCTTGTTGATCCTTTGAAATAATTCCAGCTCATGACTAGGATCGAAGGTCCTGGGGGTTGGTTGAAGGTGCTTCCTGTAGCCACTACTGCTGCTGCGTTGCCAGGAAAATGTAAAGTTTCTGACAGGTATTGCAGGTGGGGAATCTTACAATTACTGCTGTCTTTTCTCTTTTCTCTTGCACTTGCGAGGCATTTTTCTTCATCGCTTCTTCTCTGTCATCCCATTTGTCAATATAATGAAGAGAATCATCCACAGATAATTTATATTTTTTGAATATTTTTCAAAAAGTGGCACGTACCCCTAGAACGCTCCTTCGTTGCGCGCCCGTCGTTTCGCTTCGCTACATCCAACGCGCTTAGTGAAGCGGAGCGCGCGCTCTAGGCGTACATGAAGTAATCGCTCGTCTCGTGGCAAATTGTTTTGCAAAATATGGGCAAGACCAGGCTGGACACTTTGTGTTGTGGAGGCGGTAGTATAGAGATTATATATTAGGCAAAGGAGGACCAACAGAATCTGCGCGTACAGCCAAAGGGGGCCGGCGTTTTTTCTCTATATGTAAGTTGGACAACTTTGTTGAAGTTGCTGAACTTTGACAACCTTTGCGCCGGGTTGATTGAGCGACAAAATATTACTTTCCGAAAAATGGAAAATACAATTTTGCTATTTTAGTTCCAGATTTTAGGAAATAATTTCAATATCAAAATTCAAAATATTTTTCCCGTCGTCTCCAGCTGAAGCTTCTCGTTTCATCATCGGATATTTTGCTTGCTCTCTGTTCAACTGCTGTCGTGTTCAAATGAATTTACTGCGAAGAGTATTCTGACTTGGTGCTTCTGACTCACACAATGCTGAAGAAGTGCTGTGTCTTTCAATGCAAGAGTGGATATGCCAGTCAAACTGAGGAGGAGAGGAAAACCGTGTCATATCACAAGTTTCCTGCCCCTGGCCCACTCCGACAAGCTTGGGATCGAAAAGTCTACCGCAAGAACTGTGAAATAACTCCCAATTTTGTGGTTTGCTCAAGGAATTTCACTTCCAAGGACTGAAGAGAGAGAGAGAAGAAGCTCTTGGACGCAAGGTATTCTTTTGCTTACCTGAGCATGTACATTTTAGTACCAAGAATAATATAACCACAAGAATGAAACACTACAAGTTAAAAACATGATTGATCCCTGACGCATTTGTCGATGATACAATCAAGGAACATTGATTAGATGTTTTAACGTTTCCTTGATTGTACTATATGTAGGGTACTGTGGGGTAAACCTGGACACAGGGGTAAACCCGGACACCTAGTATATCTCAGCAACCATAAGACCGATTGAGGCAAGTATATTACCAATCGATTCCTTGAACTCTCCTCTTTCAAATGAGCTACCATGTTCATCATTTGCTGAAGCGGCAAAGTTCAGAAAGCATAGGTGTCCGGGTTTTCCCCCGTGTTACCCCATAGTACCCTATATTGTTTTCTACTATGCTACTTACTATTGCAATCAAGACAAAATGCATCAGGGATAAATCGTTTTTAGTGTGTAGTGTTTCATTCTTGGTTATATTATTCTTGGTAATACAGTACTATGTATGTACAGTATGTATTACAACGTAGCATTGTTTGGTATTTACACTGCGGCGTCAATGTTACCGCAGATATTAGCGTTCAACGTTTATGGAAAGGCATACAAACAAATCTTATTCTATTCTAATAATAATCTAAACATGTCGACGTACACATCATACTATGTACGCTGTACATCGTATGCCCGATATGATCGTTACTCGCCAGGGATTTCTGTAAAGCTTCGTGTACAACCCCCGGGGAATAAAAGTCATTACTCGCCAAGTCAAAAGGGGTTTCTGTAAAGCTTCGTGTATAACCGGGGGATAAAAGTCATTACTCGCCATTTCAAAGGGGTTTCTGTAAAGCTTCGTGTATAAGCCCGGGGGATAAAAGTCATTACTCGCCAATTCAAAAGGGGTTTCTGTAAAGCTTCATGTATAACCGGGGATAAAAGTCACTACTCGCCATTTCGAAGGGGTTTTTGTAAAGCTTCATGTATAACCCCGAGGGGATAAAAATCGTTTGTTATTGATTCGAGACCAAGCATGTGCCAAATCATCACCAACATGCTTATTTTGCTTTATTTGCGCGTTTTACACGTTTTAAAAATTTTGGTCAGAGGGGGGATAAAATTGTTAGTCACTGAATAAGGGGATTATACATGAGGGGGGTTATATTCGAAGGGGGTTATACATGAAGCTTTACAGTACAAAGGCACAAGACAGCACTGTACATTACAGCGAGTTTGTGCATACCGTATTTACCTGTGCATAGCCCCCCTATGCATAGCCCCAAATTGGCAAAACATAAAAACGGCGAAACAGTGTGTAGTGACAGGGTTTGAACCATTGGGGAGTGCATGTCACCACCCAACAGGTGAAAAACGCCCTAAACAAAAACACGCATGTGCCATTTCCATACATACACAAGCTACATAATATATTCCATGTGATATTGACATGCACTTTTTCTACAAATGTGTCACTAAAATCATTGCGCACCTGTTAACGGCATGGTTATCCATTATCATCGTCCATACACAGAGCCAGCATTCACAAAATACTCGTCATTGCTGTTTGAAGCTTCTCTACGTTGAAGCCATTCATTGTTAGCAACCATATCCCGACTCTGAAAAAATTACAAATGGTTTGGCATTCCAAATAATGCGTACTGTATTTACCTATGCATAGCCCCACCCCCAAGCAGGCTAATAGGCATCTTAGCTTGGTGTGGGAGTGGCTATGGGTAGCTTATTACCAGCTTATATAGGTAGGCCCAGTCCCAAATTTGGAACAACCATTTGTCTAAGAATAAGGGCCGAAACAAATGGTTGGTCATAAAATTCACATTTTTGTAAAAAAATTTTTGCGCTCGTTTTCACGGGTAAGGTATTCTATCACTGCATATACGGTTGGTATTTTTTAAAAGTTCATTTTTTATCAGGTACTCTACAGTACATATGGGGCTATGCATGGGGGGGCTATGCATAGGGCATTTTTTTATGTTTTGCCAATATGGGGCTATGCATAGGGGGGCTATGCACAGGTAAATACGGTATGCACAAACTCCCTGTAATGTACAGTGCTGTCTTGTGCCTTTGTACTGTAAAGCTTCATGTATAACCCCCTTCGAATATAACCCCCTCATGTATAACCCCCTTATTCAGTGACTAACAATTTTTATCCCCCTCTGACCAAAATTTTTAAAACGTGTAAAACGCGCAAATAAAGCAAAATAAGCATGTTGGTGATGATTTGGCACATGCTTGGTCTCGAATCAATGACAAACGATTTTTATCCCCTCGGGGTTATACATGAAGCTTTACAAAAACCCCTTCGAAATGGCGAGTAGTGACTTTTATCCCCGGTTATACATGAAGCTTTACAGAAACCCCTTTTGAATTGGCGAGTAATGACTTTTATTCCCTGGGGGTTGTACACAAAGCTTTACAGAAACCCCTTTGAAATGGTGAGTAATGACTTTTATCCCCCGGTTATACACGAAGCTTTACAGAAACCCCTATTGACTTGGCGAGTAATGACTTTTATTCCCTGGGGGTTGTACACGAAGCTTTACAGAAATCCCTGGCGAGTAACGATCATATCAGCATACGATGTACAGCGTACATAGTATGATGTGTACGTCGACATGTTTAGATTATTATCAGAATAGAATAAGATTTGTTTGTATGCCTTTCCATAAATGTTGAACGCTAATATCAGCGGGAACATTGACGCCGCAGTGTAAATACCAAACAATGCTACGTTGTAATACATACTGTGCATACATAGTACTGTATTACCAAGAATAATATAACCAAGAATGAAACACTACACACTAAAAACGATTTATCCCTGATGCATTTTGTCTTGATTGCAATAGTAAGTAGCATAGTAGAAAACAACATAGGGTACTATGGGGTAACACGGGGGAAAACCCGGACACCTATGCTTTTCTGAACTTGCCGCTTCAGCAAATGATGAACATGGTAGCTCATTTGAAAGAGGAGAGTTCAAGGAATCGATTGGTAATATACTTGCCTCAATCGGTCTTAGGGTTGCTGAGATATACTAGGTGTCCGGGTTTACCCCTGTGTCCAGGTTTACCCCACAGTACCCTACATATAGTACAATCAAGGAAACGCTAAAACATCTAATCAATGTTCCTTGATTGTATCATCGACAAATGCGTCAGGGATCAATCATGTTTTTAACTTGTAGTGTTTCATTCTTGTGGTTATATTATTCTTGGTACTAAAATGTACATGCTCAGGTAAGCAAAAGAATACCTTGCATCCAAGAGC
Organism: Epsilonema sp. ZAB3_2; assembly: GCA_030247985.1. Classification (NCBI taxonomy): domain Eukaryota; kingdom Metazoa; phylum Nematoda; class Chromadorea; order Desmodorida; family Epsilonematidae; genus Epsilonema; species Epsilonema sp. ZAB3_2. Next base: position 10,410 of record JASAMW010000277.1, read on the forward strand.
TTCTTCTCTCTCTCTCTTCAGTCCTTGGAAGTGAAATTCCTTGAGCAAACCACAAAATTGGGAGTTATTTCACAGTTCTTGCGGTAGACTTTTCGATCCCAAGCTTGTTGGAGTGGGCCAGGGGCAGGAAACTTGTGATATGACACGCTTTTCCTCTCCTCCTCAGTTTGACTCGCATATCCACTCTTGCATTGAAAGACACAGCACTTCTTCAGCATTGTGTGAGTCAGTAGCACCAAGTCAGAATACTCTTCGCAGTAAATTCATTTGAACACGACAGCAGTTGAACAGAGAGCAAGCATAATATCCGATGATGAAACGAGAAGCTTCAGCTGAAGACGACGGGAAAAATATTTTGAATTTTGATATTGAAATTATTTCCTAAAATCTGGAACTAAAATAGCAAAATTGTATTTTCCATTTTTCTGAAAGTAATATTTCGTAATCTCGTTCGCTCAATCAACCCGGCGCAAAGGTTGTCAAAGTTCAGCAACTTCAACAAAGTTGTTCAACTTACATATAGAGAAAAAACGCCGGCCCCCTTTGGCTGTACGCGCAGATTCTGTTGGTCCTCCTTTGCCTAATATATAATCTCTATACGACGACGCACGACGGACGGACGGATGCCGACGTGACGACGCCGAGACGGATCCGGCCGTTTTGATTGTACTCATACAAATATTGTACATATACGATCGGGACCAAGACTGTACTATATAACAAGGTACGTTGGAACATACATGTTTGTAAAAACAAATGTATTGTGTTGTGTTCGCGAGATGCGTTGTTCTTGTGTGTGTTCTTTCAGTGTAGTGCCATCATGCTATCTTTGCGGCCGAAACGGGTGAACTTTGATGACATTTGGCAGAAGAACATTCAGAAGACAGTGCTGAAGCTCATCAATCTGGAAAAAGTTGATAGGAAAGTGTGGGACAGCAATTTCTAGTAAGTGTGTGCAACAGTCGCGTTTAGCGGACAGGCCTACCGTTGTGATTGTGTACCGATTGCAGCGATATCTACACGCTGTGCGTGGCAATTCCTGATCCATACGGTGATTTATTATACGAGGAGACCAAAGCTTGTCTGGAGGAACATGTGGAAAAATTGCTGCAGGTAGGCTATGTAGGTATAGCTGGGGAGGCGATCAAGAGGTTGCTTGATAATTTTTCCGCTCTCGTAGTAATTTACCATTCATATACAAGATTAGCAATCAGTGTTTGGAAAATGATCCAAAATGCCAGATTATCACATACAAAAGTGCCCGATCTCACCTGTTGCATCTGGATCGTGTGTCACGTTCACGTTTAGCAACCGCGGCAAACCGTTTCTTATTGAAATCAAGGATTTGGAGTAACAGGATGGGTAGCTCTGAAGAAAATGCCGCAAACGAAGTTGCTGTCAAATTATGCTGCATTTAGCACGGCGACAGCGAAACAGGGCGAAGCCATGGGTCCGGGGTCCCATGCAAACAAATACTCGAAATCGATCAAAGATTTTCAGGACAAAAAATTTTTTCTGAAAATGATGTCATTTCCCAGAGATCCAGGCCGTTTTCAGCCAAAAAGGCCAAAAAAGGGCAAATCCAGCATCTTCATGGGCCTATATCTCGACAATGACATTGAGGCAGAAAGTTGGCGCCATAGTGAAACCTACCCGCAAAGATCCCCTCTCTCACCCCACACCACTGGCAGACCTCTAGTTAAGGCCTAACACAATTATTGAACCATATCTTTTCTTTATCAAAAAATTCACCAACTTTAAATTTATTTTTCCTTTGATATCAGACCACCATCAGATGCGCCTGATCGAGCTGATTCCGAATATGCCACTGGTGTCTTCAAAATTTGCATTATTTACGGAGTTATGGGCCTCCAAAGTGGCCCTACTTTTCAAAAAACGCGATTTTTATCGATTCTGAATCCATAAGGGGTTAAATTTTTAAACAACTTTTTCTGACCTAATTTTATGCGTAGAATCCGAATCTGAACTTGATTTTTTCATTTTCCCACATTTAAGGCCTTATTTTTGCCATTATCTACTTTTTCAGACATCAAATTATGAAAATAAGGCCTTAAATGTTGGAAAATGAAAAAATCAAGTTCAGATTCGGATTCTACGCATAAAATTAGGTCAGAAAAAGTTGTTTCAAAATTTAACCCCTTATGGATTTAGAATCGATAAAAATCGCGTTTTTTGAAAAGTAGGGCCACTTTGGAGGCCCATAACTCCGTAAATAATGCAAATTTTGAAGACACCAGTGGCATATTCGGAATCAGCTCGATCAGGCGCATCTGATGGTGGTCTGATATCAAAGGAAAAATAAATTTAAAGTTGGTGAATTTTTTGATAAAGAAAAGATATGGTTCAATAATTGTGTTAGGCCTTAACTAGAGGTCTGCCAGTGGTGTGGGGTGAAAGAGGGGATCTTTGCTGGTAGGTTTCACTATGGCACCAACTTTCTGCCTCAACGTCATTGTCGAGATATAGGCCCATGAAGATGCTGGATTTGCCCTTTTTTGGCCTCTTTGGCTGAAAACGGCCTGGATCTCTGGGAAATGACGTCATTTTCGGAAAAAATTTTTTGTCCCGAAAATCTTTGATCGATTTCGAGTATTTGTTTGTATGGGACCCCGGACCCATGGCTTCGCCCTGTTTCGCTGTCGTCGTGCTAAATGCAGCATAATTTGACAGCAACTTCGTTTGCGGCATTTTCTTCAGAGCTACCCATCCTGTTACTCCAAGTCCTTGTTGAAATACACAATTCTTACACATAAAAGCACAATTAAAGCATGCAACCACTTCTTCACATGAAAAACCAAGAATGAGAGTGAGTTTCTGATTGTTCATGCGCCTGTTCTTGTTCTTTCGACGATCGGGGCGCTGCCCTGTTCACGCGGAGATATGACATGTTTCCTTTTAGATGTAAATTCGTTTTTGAGATGACTTCAAGTTCTATGAGTACAGCGAATTACAACACTGATTGCTAATCTTGTATATAAATGGTCATATTACTACGAGAGCGGAAAAATTATCAAGCACCCTCTTGATCGCCTCCACAGCTATACTTGCTTCATCCGTTATCGTATGTTCTGCTATATAGAGTCTGATTACGCTGCGTAATTTACGTGTGGCTTACGTACATGCGGATTGCAATCTATGTGCAGTGAACAATGAAGACTGCATGGGAGATTTAGACATAAGTGACTGAGTCGCTATTGTCTATTCTCAAATAGTATATTCTCGCGGTACTTTGCTCTACTACAGACTATGTGTTCTGCTTCTGGCACCGCCTTTCTGGTCAAGTACCAAGAGTGCTGGCAGGTGTACTACGAGGGTTCCAAGTACATCCACAGTCTCTATGGGTAAGCCACAGTTGCCTTATCCCGTCTGCTTTGATGCCTGGCGCTACGTATCATGTAATAACTTGTGATGTGGTGTGTTTTACAGTTACTTGAACAAGCAGCACATCAAGCGACAGAAATATACGGACGCGGATCTCACGTATGGCGGCCTGACCATCGACGAGATTAGAAACTCCATGCTGGAAATGGGCGAAGTATGAGAACTCAACAGATACATGACTTCACCACTGTGTCAGTATGTATGGACGTTCGTATGTTAACCAGCTCCGTAATGGTCTTGGTCTGGACCGCAGGGTCCGCCCCCCCCCCCCCCCCCCCCCCGCGAGCCCCCTGGAATCGAATGGAAGCGTCGGCGGAAAATGAGAAATTATTGATCCGACCGATAATCTTGGGGGGGGGGGCGGCGGGGGGCCCGCGGACCCTGCGGTCCAGACCATTACGGAGCTGGTTAAGGAATCAATGCCGCATTCAGACAAGCGGCGTACGCCCGACGTTCGCCGAAAGAGCGGGCGGTTGCTGGTGACCACGCCCATACAATGCAACTTTGCTTTTTCATGTGCGTGCCATGTTGTATTTGCAGTTGGCGCTAGATATATGGCGTCGTAAGATGATTCATCCGCTGCAAGAGCGTTTGATGTCGGGTGTGCTGGATGTTGTGGCTGGCGACAGAAAGGGTGTTGAGCTGGTTTCCCGCCAGGTGGCGCATGGCGTCGTCCACTCTTTTGTCGAAGTGGAAGAATATCGCACTCGACACGAGCTAGAGGTGTCGTGCTCTTCCTCTTGTTGCATTATGCCTTCTTAGTATTGGTGCAGTTAGGAGTTATGGCGCGTTCACCAGACGTCCGTCCGTCCGTCCGTCCGTCCGTCCGTTCGTCAACCCATATGGGGACGGACGGACGGACGTCCGTTGCGGACGTTACAGACGTCTGGTGAACGCGCCATAAAAGGAGCAAAGTTATACTTGGTGTTGCAGCTATACCAAAGCATGTTTGAGTCAAAGTTTCTCGAGGCGACTTCGGAGCACTACAGGGCTGAGGCGGCGCGCCTGCTGACAGAATACGACTGTACTGAGTACATGCGAAAGGCAAGCACACAATAATTAGTGAGCCACACACGTGGGTGAGTAAACTCCCGGGGAATTCCCCGTAAGTATGCGCTGAAGCATAGGGAGGCCGGTGAACTCACCGGGAGTTTGAAACTCACCATGTGTGAACACGTGAGAAAAATTTCGCACGTGGGAGCAAGTAAGGATGCTCTGCACGCAAAACAGACTACTCGAAGTTCAAACTCGCCGTGAATTCATCGTAGGCTTACTCACCACGTGTGTAGCGCACTCTACTCTCACTTCTCCAAACCGAACATAACTCTACTATGGCCTACCTAATTTATACAGCAGTAGCGTGAATTGTTTGCAGGTGTTGACGATCATAGATGAGGAAGATAAGCGTTCTCGTAAGTTTCTTCACTTGAGCAGCTTCGACAAAGTGACTCGAATGTGTCAAGATGTGATGGTTGCTGCGCATCAGGAAAAACTCCACGCCATCAGTCGACAGCTGGTTCAAGATCAGAAGGAAACTGGTAGGACTCATGGCATCATTTGCCTGTAGTGTTCACTTCGTGCATGCATGTACAGCAGGGTGTTGTGTTTGTTTAGACTTGAGAAATATGTACACGCTGCTCAAGCCAATACCGCAAGGACTGGCCGTTCTTATTCGCGAATTTCAAAATCACGTGCAAAAGATGGCTATGGATGGCGTACAAAGTGTGCGAGGAGAAAATGTATGCTTTTCTTTTATCAGAACTACAATAAATTTACGAAATCTTAGGATGTAGCCCACAGTATAATAAACGTAATGTACGTATCTGCATGAGCTACTGTATTTTGAAAGAGGGTGTCGTGTGGTTGCAGGTTCCTCAGCAGTTTGTGGATTGTGTGCTGAACGTGTACAACAAGTGCAGCGAGACCGTGAGCACTGTGTTCCAGAACGATCAGGAGTTTGTGAGGGGGATGGATAAGGCGCTGCTTGTGGCTGTGAATTACAAGGAAGAGGCCAGATCCGTGCCCAAAGCTTCCGAATGGGTCAGCCTTTCTTTCTCCTTACTTTCTTATACTGATTACAGTAGTTGTGACTGTCTTGTGGACACAGGCAAATACAGGATGTTTTATAGTTGGCAAAATACACGGACATACTGTTGCGGAAATCGGTGAAGGGCCTAAGCGAGAGCGACGTGGAAGAAAAGCTCAGCATGGCCATCGTGATCTTTCGCTACATCGAAGATAAGGACATCTTTCAAAAGGTAGGTAGGTACCGTACTGCTGCTCATGCACGTTTTGAACGGAATGGGTAGTATTTAGGCTTATATGCTGTGCACTCGTTTGTATACCGTATTTACCGGAGCATAGCCCCAAAATTGAGAGGTCCTCTATATGGGGCTATGCATAGGGGAGGGGGGGGGGTTATGCATAGGGCATTTTTTATGTTTTGCCAAAGCTCTCTGTCTCGTAAATGTACGTGCAACGCCTACAAGGCATATGCGTGTGTGTTGTTGCAGTTCTACTCTCGCATGCTGGCTCAGCGGCTGATCCACGGGCTGTCTCTGTCGATGGACGCGGAGGAGTCGATGATAAACAAGCTGAAGCAGGCCTGCGGCTACGAGTTCACCAGCAAACTCCAGCGCATGTTCACGGACGTGGGACTGAGCAGGGATCTGACGGAGAAGTTCCACGCTCACCTCAAACACAAGGGAAACCAGCGGCTCAACGTAGAAATGGCAATACAGGTACGGTTGCAATAGTACACAACGCAGCTTGCATGGGCCTGGGGTACGTTGAACAAACATGCTGTACCATGTATCCACTTTTCGTGCGTAACACTAATATGAAGAATACGAATTTTTTGCTCATCCCATTGCCTCCTTCCCCCACTGTGTACAGGGTGTTCCATTTCCATAATATACTCACCGGCTGTTTGTATCTATCTCCACAGTGGAGTGTCATTTTCAAATGCGGTCTTTTGCAACAAGTAACCAAGGCTTCAAAGTTTATGCATGCAAAAGTTCAACTTTCTAGGCCAGCAGGAAGTGGCTCAAAACAACTCAGAAAGGCTGACCTCAGAAATCGAGGATTTGCCTTATATTGTACCACAATAAAAAGCATATGCTACCATCAAAAAGCTAATGCAGCTTCAAATCCTGTTCAATTTCCCATGAAAGACGCGGTGGTAGAACCAAATTTACTGCGCCATTGAAGAAACTCATCCGTGGAGTGCTAACTTCGGCCTTAAAACCCGGGTTTAGCCCCATAGTAAAAACACCTGAATTTTTGTGTCCAAAAGTTTCAGCTTTCATAACTTCCTTGATAGAAGTACTACAGGGCTGAAATTTTGCCTGCACCATTGTAGAAGCCTTAGCTACCAAATGTTAAAGAGCGTACTGAAATCGAATGCTCCGTTGATGAATGAGATGCACAAACATCCGGTGAGTTTATTATGGAACACCCTATACATTGCCTACATAGGCCATGGTATGCAGTTATGGCACCAGAATGAACTACTGCAATACCAAGACTACATAAGGGAAGAGAGACTATGCCAGCTAGTATTGGCTTCGTGTTTCATGCTACGGCCGTTTTGGTCCCAATCGGGGGCCCCTATAAAATGCATGCAAAAGTAGAGATGTCTTTCTTTTCGTTTTCCTTTACTTTCTTTTTTTTCACACACGGGGCCCCCGATGGGGGCCCTGGCCCCCCAATCGGGGGCCCCTATCTCTATTTTACGTCGACCTACGGGGGCCCCCGATTGGGACCAAAACGGCCGTAGCATTGAACACGAAGCCAATACGAGCTGGCATAGTCTCTCTTCCCTTATGTAGTCTTGGCAATACCTCTGTTCTCTTTCTGTTGTTGCAGGTGCTGCAGGCCGGCGCTTGGCCCCTGAGTCCGCAGACGTCGTCCAACTCCGCCTCCGTCGCTGCCTCCTCCTTGGCCTTGCCGCCCGAGCTCCAGCCCTCCGTGACGCTCTTCGAAGAGTTCTACGGCGCCAACTACAACGGACGCAAACTCAGCTGGCTCTACAATCTCGCCACCGGTACATACTGTATACAATACTCTGTACGTACGAACGTATGGAACTTACTGTTGCATCTTGCAGTGCTTCGCCAGTTATGTAAGACATACAGGGTGATTTTTGTCTCCTGCACTATTTTCATTGCCCATTTCAACAGGTTACCCTGCACCGCTTTCGCTCAAACTTGCCCACATATTTCCGAGCGTTTGCCATCCCTGTACTTACCGGAATAAAAAGATTATCTTTCCGTTACGTATGTATCATAGGTATGCGCATACCTCATTGCGTGTGTAGTTCAAGTCCGTATTGCACACACGTGCAGTTGGATGCTTATTTCTTTCTGCGTACCTGTTTTTATCAGTTCTCGCTTTCGTACTGATGTGATTGCGCGGTACAACTGAATATGACAGCTCTTCTGGTTATGTTCCAGGTAGGCAGCTGTACTGTTCATTGTATTGTTGCTTTCAGCGGAAGTGCAGCTGACGTATCTGGACAAGCCCTACCGAGTCACCATGACCATTCAGCAGTTGACCGTGGTTCTCTGCTTCAACGACAAGGAGGAGTGTGCAGTGGGCGAAGTGGTGGCGCATACTCAGTTGCCCATGGAACTGCTGCCCAAAATCCTGCGCTCTTTGGTCGAGGCCGGATTGATCAAGTGCGATCAGATCAAAACTGGAAGCGCAGCTCCTGCCGCCCTAGTGGTGAGCATGTATGCATACATGTACATATGGGGGAAATTCGAGCCACTGCTATGTATTTATGTCCATTTAACTATGGTGTCGCGACAAAGCGAAGTCAGGTTGTTGGCGTTGCAAGTAAGTTTTTGCGGCGGTTTGTTGGCCGCGAAGACCTGACTAACGCTTGCATAATCTTTCTTTTAGGAGATGATAGACGAGTCAACGATTTTGTATCTGAACACGGAGTTCAGTAGTAAGCGACTGCGCTTCAAAATCCTGACGCCGATCATTCAGAAGCAAGCGGAGAAGGAGACGGAACACGTCAACACAACTGTGCAACAAGATCGCAAATATTTCCTCGAATGTACAGTGGTGAGGATCATGAAAACGCGGAAGGTCCTCAAACACAACGCACTTATTCAAGAGGTAGGCTACTTATTATTGTATTACTATTGGCCTTGCCCCATAAGAGGAGGTGCCGTTTTCGCCCTCCTCGCCGATTTTTTAGCTGCAGTTAGCAAACGCGTAAATAAAGCCGAAGCAATTACTATTTCAAAAATATACCAAAATTGCAAAAAGTAATTGCTTCGGCTTTATTTGCGCGTTTACTAACTGCAGCTCAAAAATCGGCGAGGAGGGTGAAAACGGCACCTCCTCTTATGGGGCAGGGCGAATACTACACATATGCAGGCACTACGTACGTATGCATTATTGACATTATTTTAACGTGGTTAGGCAACACAATCAGTGTGGCACTGGACTGAAGTTTTGAACTTTATAGGTTATCACGCAGTCCAAAGCACGCTTCACGCCCGATATCGCTTTCATCAAGAAGATCGTGGAGAGCCTGATCGATAAGTCCTATCTGCAGCGCACAGAAAACAACGACGAATACGCTTACCTGGCCTAAGTGGGCGATACGCAAGATTATAATCCAATTTGCTGTAATGTATTGTGGGTGTCACACAAAATACTAAAAGAGGTCAGTTTAACGATGGTATAGTGGTAAATGTTAGTCAGGTGATCCTGCTGCTAGAAGCTAGAGGTTCCTTTACTGCCAAATAAGAATGTATTGGTATGTCATAGAATCGAACGTGTTGAATTGAACGCACCATAAGCAACGGAAACAATAGAACAGAACATCAATCGTACGTACAGCATGCCAGTTCTGTCTGTAGTTTGTACACGATGTAAGGAAATACGGTTCAACGAGGCATGATATCAGCTGAGCTTGTTCAGTAGATACGCTTCAGTGAGGTAGTTCGGCCTCAGTCCACTCACAGCCTCGATCTCCAGCTTGGTACCAGCATCCTCCATCGCTCTCAACTAAAATGTCAAACTTCTGCGTGGGGTAGAGAAGAGCAGTGTATGAAACTGCTGCTGAAGGGAGACAGACGTATCCCTATACGTCTATCCCTATATTTGATACCTAAAGCTAATCAGTTGAGGTAGTACTTACGTAGGTTACCTCACTTCACGGCGCGCGCCTTTTCAAAACTTGGAAATAGCGATTCTTCGCAACGGACCGGCGATATTTGTTTTCCTTTCTCGGCGGGTTGGGGCCCAAACTCTTCATATCATAGTGTAATAGGGCGCTTTACAACGGTACTCTTGTTTGTTACCTGACGCATGAGGATCTCGTCCTGTCGTACCGAATGCCTCTGTTGCAGGGCGTCTATCTTTCGTCTGTCCACGTCACTCAGCGCCAGAAATTGATCTGCCGCTACTGGCAGGCTAAACAATGCTCCACATCATCGATGACCAATTCTACCCTAACTGCAGCAAGCTGCTGAAAGCCACCAAATTTCACAATAACGTACAGTACATAGTACATACCTATCGACTTCTGTTCGCAACAGGCCAAGAAGTTGCATTTCCGGGATCTCCAGATGACGATTTTCAAAGGTCGGTTTCTTGAAACAAAGTACAAGTCAAACCATCTCCAACAACATACAATACGATGACATACACCATTCACATGTACAGATATGCACGTACCTTTGGTCCGTATTTGTACGTCACGAAAATCTCCAGTCCTGGAAAAGATTTCGGTTTCTCATCCATTGTTCTGAGTATTACACATATAAATGCATACCGTGTGGGTCAGCGTCCACCAATGCATACACTGGAATATGTAGACTTTGAACCAGCTGCTTCAACATGGTCCTTGTGGCCACGTCTGGATAACCCTTACCCTGAAATAAGAGCTCAATATTATCCTTTTTCCACGCAGGTATGCATCTCACATAGGAACCGAAATCCCTAGTAGTACATATGAACGCGATACGTACTCTAATGTACAGATGCAAATACCGCGCATATGCATACAACAAGCATACAGTGATGAGGATGCAGGGCTGGAACTTTTTCGTGAAGTCTTCCGCCATGAGTTTCTGGTAGACGGCGTCTTTCTCCACCACCAGTACGAAGCGAGCAGAGCTGTGCAGACGCGTGAGCCATTCCGCCTGCGAGGAAACCGACACGCCATCCGCGCATTCCACCCAGCGTCCATCCCACTCCTGGTAGCACAGATCCCCACACAGCAGACCTTTCGCCGTTGACAACTGCAGGCAGGCACAACACGAATCAGCGGTTTAAGAAGGAAGGCAACAGATAGAGATGCAGCAGATGGCACCGAAAATAGTCGTCACATACGTAGGGTTTTGTGGGGTAAACCCGGACACGGGGTAAACCCGGACACCTAAGCTTTTCTGAACTTGCCGCTTCAGCAAATGATGACCATGGTAGCTCATTTGAAAGAGGAGAGTTCCAAGAATCGATTGGTAGAATACTTGTCTCGATCGGTCGAATGGTTTGGTTGCTGAGATATACAGGGTGTATCAGAATTTATTCGCCGGATGTTTGTGGTTATATCTCCCCACCGGAGTGTCACATTCGAATGCGGTTTTTTGCGTTGAATAGCCAAGGCTTCAACGTTGATGCAGCCAAAATTTCAGCTTTCTAGGTTGCATTGTCATGGCGCTGTAAGCGGTCAAAGTTGCGGCGCCTTTTTTGGCGCAAAACGGAGGCAGGGCACTGAGGCGGGGCAACGGATTTGCATTTTCGCTTTTTTCTCGCTCTTTCAAGTCTGTTCACCATTCCACGCTAACTTTTATGCATTTTTGAGCAGTCTTGTCGAAGATAGACTACAGTTTGATCACCATGGCATCAGCGTCCCAAGGAAAAGCTTGGATGACCGAATTTTGGCTGTAACCACTGTTTGCTAAGTTCGAATCTGCAAGAGAAGTGGCATGGAGATGGAAAACTCTACCGAAACTTGTGCTCCAGATAAAAACTGGGGAGGGGAATACTGCGGAAGGAAAACTAAGGAGAGAACTGGGTTAGGTAAACTGGGGAGAGAAAAACCGGAGCCGATCTGAACCTGGCCGCCTGCAAAAATGTGTTTAAATGGACGCTTTGCAAATCGAGCTGTTTGAGCCGCTTCCTGTTGGCCTAGAAAGCTGAAATTTTGACTGTATCAACGTTTAAGCTTTGGCTATTCAACGCAAAAAACCGCATTTGAATGTGACACTCCAGTGGGGAGATATAAGCACAAACATCCGGCGAGTAAATTCTGATACACCCTGTACTAGGTGTCGGGGTTTACCCCCGTGTCTAGGTTTATCCCACAGTAGTACCCTACAACGTGCAAGTTGATCCTCTGTTCCTCCAGTATCTGGCACAGCAGAGTAATGGCTCTGTCCACAGCTCCCTGATCCCCATACAGCTGCTTACAATTGTAGTACAAATCCCTGCAACAAATGGAGTGTTACTGCCATATGACAAATGTACGCATTTGTACGGTACTGTACACTGTACAGTACCGTACAAGTACACAACGTACATACACAGTAATTTGTCTATATGTGCTGCACCTTTTCGTAGCGAATTGTCCAGTGGATAAAAGGACATAGACTTCCGATAGCATCTTCAGAGTGCAGGAGAATTTGTGCAAGTAACGTCCAGTAAGCTGAAGCTTTGTTCCTTGGCTGTTCCTGAAGCAAAGAAACCATCAACCAACCCAGGTTCTCCAGGGTAGGCGTACTGCATGCACATATCGTTCAGTGCGGCAAGTAAATATTACAGGCAACAGACCTATACGCATAGGCTTGTATGTACGTGGGCATTTGCAATTCCACTGGAGCTGCGTCATCTTCATTTCCAAGTTGCTCCAACAGATGAAGCACCACATCTTCGATCTTTCTCATCACAGCAACTGCTTCCGCACTCTCGCCTGCACTTTGTTCTTCCATCTGCCCATCCATCACTGAATATATGGTCACACAATAGTACATACAACAGCATCATGCTTCAAATCACCGAGTAAGTATGCACACCGACACCACTGGAAAGCCTTCATAACTCCAACAACATTGTTTTCCAACTGGTAATACAAGCAATTTCTTTATTCAACTCCACCTTTTCAACAGCGCAACGCACATTACAATATCATTACGACACAATAAGTGGTATCTTTTCAGCCAGAAGCAGGAATGACGCTGGTGGCTGAGAGGAGAAAGCCGCCGACCACGTGCTGGTTCATTTCCGGCCGGGTGCGACCAGGCAGCACTTGAAGCTGACGACAGAAAGAGTCTGATATGCTCACATTCACACCAAGATCAGCTTCTCTCAGGTACGTGAAGCACTCGACCAAAGGCTGAAGCAAAAATTAGTGCAGAGAAAGATATCACTGTATACGTACCTAACCGGTGTCGTATGTTATGTATCAAACCACAGCTGCACATGTTCAAGATGACACACAGTACATAGTAGAACGGGGTAATTCGGGCCTCCTCACCCGGTCAAACTCCTGTTTTGACCGTAAAAAGTCAAAAGTAGTGAATATATTTTCAAAGTGACGACCGTTGCACATTGTCCCCGATTCGCCTATCGCCTATACTATCTTCCTCGAATAACCCGTACTATCACCCAATTAGTGTCAAACATCTACGCTGTTTGATTTCCCATCAGCCCTACTGTACCTGATGATACGGCGAGTAAAGAGCGATGGGACTCGCAGGTCTCAGTGCCTTCAGCAGCTGCTTCAGCAAGGGCAGTGGATGCAGAGATTTCGTGGCGATGATCAGCGAGTCCAGTCGCCTCATTCTCAGTATTCGCAGCGCCGCGTCCAGTCGCTTCCGTCGCTCTTCCTGTCGACCGCGTCGCCGCGCCATCTCTTCCTTTCTGCGTCCTTGCGGCTGGTCGTTGTTAGTATTCTTGCCTTCTTCTGCGTTAGGTTCTTCCGTCTTCTCCACCACTTCACCGAAAAAGCGGCAGCGCTGATCCTCCACGTCTTCTTCGCCAGTTTCAAAGAGTTCCGATAGAGGCACGGGATAGAAGGTGTCCAGTATCTGGAAATCATCAAAAAGATTCAGTTCAGCAGGTACCTGCTACTGCACAGTACTACATGGTGCACCAACCAATCCGTGAAGAATGGAATTTTAAGGTCTCACACTATAGATCTCTGAGCCGTGGACTCCTGTACTACTACTGAAGTATCTGGTGATATCTAATTCCAGCTGTTTTCACTTCCTGACACCATACGATCATCCGTCTGCTTGTTTTCCGTTCGCTGTTCCCGCTCCAGTCGCGCTCTCTGCGCTCGTCTTCGTACTATGCAGGGACAACTGTCTATGCATGGACTTCTTGATAAATTCGGTCCAGGCTCTCCTGAGCCAACGAAAGCGAGTTGAGAGGAGATCAAGATATCGATCGAAAGCTTGTTACACGGTCTCTTTGACGCGCCATAGAGCGGCTCTTGAAACGGCCTCTCCGTGGCGCTATTCTTGATTGAAACGATAACTTTTTCAAACACGTTTTTCTTGGATAACTTTGCGTAGAGGCAACGTAGAGAGGCGCCGCAGGTACCGATCGATTCCTCTCGTCAAGACGCGTTGAATGGTGTGCCGCATGTTGAAAAATACCCAGTGGTTCCTTCGGAACACCCAAATCGCATGGTTTTTATGGTGTTCTTCGGCGTGTCGTACTGCGCCGAATACAAGAGCTTTGGCGCTGCCGTTTGGTGTACGTGTAGAGGAAGAATGATACTTTATTCACATTATGACGGATCACTTTTATCTTGCGTACAACGGCTACGACGAAGCCTCAAAGTTGGCTCCGAAACTATAGCGTGAGACCTTAAGTACGCGTTCATATGAAGTAAACTCTAAACTGACAACCTGTGTGGACAGGTCAGACAGGAAAAGGATGCACACTACTTGATACACAAAGACCTACTTGGATAGGATAGTGCGGGGTAATTCAAATCAGGGCGGGTTAATTCGGGCCACCCCATCCCATCTCCAGTTGGACAGGTAAAAAATTGGGCCAAAAGGCATCAAAACAGTCCTGGTCGGATCTATTGACTAGTATTATCAGGTTCTTGAACAGTTTTTGACTTGCTCCCGTTTAAAAATCAAAGAAAAGCTGGGGCGGCCCGAATTAGCCCGCGCCATACCTCGTTTCCATAATCCATCGAATGCACAGCGGGTATTCCCTGGCACTGGTAATGCTTATGCAGAAGGACGCATGCACCAGAACCTCCCAATCTTTCCAGTACTCCAGCAGCCACTAAGCCCAAGCACTGCTCAACCACACCAACTCTGGCACCGAAATGCAAATCGGCCGCTCCCAGGAGCTGTGCGTAGAGGTCGGGACGTAGGTAGGCGGCCTTGTCCGGGTCTTTCTTGTAGTACACGTCCGCCAGTAGACGGGAAGTCGGTCGCAAAAGGGCAACGCGATCGCTATGCTTGCGCCGTTTACGTCGCACGTACTTGTCTTGCGCCAGATGAGTTTTGTCCGCGTAGGACGTGCTGCCTTCCACCAACTTGGACACGATTCGATCGCCGGAAACGCCGGTTTTGCGCAGCTCCAGCACGGACGCCATGGACAGGCGTTGCGCGTTTTGCCGCTCTTCCGCATCTGTAGAAGATGAGCAGGCTGCCTTGTTATGATCATCTAAAAAGAGAGTAACCTTTATCGTTTATCAGCAATGGCATGCGTGAGGACAGTGGAGGCAAAGTTTGCGGCGTACTTTCGGCCTGTCCATGTGTCGGCATGGCAAACAATGCGGACAGTACGGACTACACTGGGCGTACGCATCCTCACATCATTGAACGTACAGTATGCTCCGGTATGACCAAAGCTCACGTATGTAGGCCTACCATATCTATTGCGGCCTGTAAACGGACTGTCCTGTAGTTGTATGTAGCAATACGCAAAATACCTGGAAACCATGTTCATGCATGTCAGTCAAGTATCCACAACTCACCATGTCCATCGCTTCGGTGCGTCTCCCCTTCCTCCTCCTCTTCCCCCATGGCTCCAGTAGAAGATGCAGCAGCAGCTGGGTCCAGCAATGTCAGCTGTTGTTTCCGCACTTCGAAACAGCTTCCCACCGGACATCCAACCGCTTTGTCCAGGTACAACTTGAGCTTCTCGATCAGCACCATCTTTCCCTTGGTGAGCTTCAACACGCGACGATGACTTCCGTCCAACTTTTGCAATACCAGAGATTGACCCCATTGCATCACATCGTTAGCACTACTGGAAGTGGACGCTGGGGCAGAGCTAGCAGGTGTACAATCCATAACGTACACCAGGCTAAATACAAAGAACATGCAAACGGTGCGTGTGAAAGCAATTCATCAAAATATTTCACGTAACGATAGTATTGACATACCAACGGTATTCCAATATGCAACCAGCGGTATTGTTGAAATAGCTTTATTTCTTCAAGAATGTGCGATAGCGGAAGCATGAAGATCACATAGAAGAGTATCATCTATACTAGAATGCAACAAGCTAAGCACGCTTGCACAACATTACAATCAATGAGTTAGCGTTCCTACGTACTAAGTAAGCATAAAACAAGCTAGAAACGAGCTCATTAAACGACGGTTTAGGTACGGGACAATTTGTCAAATATTTTGTACATTTCCATATTCTATTAGCATCCAATGCCAAATGCTCTATAAATGTGGATAACTGTCGAATAGTAATGGGACTACAACGTAGTATTATCGATCTGTCGTCACATTTACCCCCGCAAACCAAAACCACCACAACCACATTATCAACAAATACAACAAATATGTAGTCAGTAGTAGTCACCCTGCTAATAATCTATGACATTACTACGAATGCAAATTCCCAAAATATTTCTGCATTACGTAACAACCTCTGCTACAGGTGCAAAACTAGAGCTTACGAAATAACAATACAAATATTGACCATCATACCTCTAGGACGTCAAAAGTCGTCGCAGCGTGTAGGTGTACATACAAAACAGCATACATATTACATTACAATAACAAACCATACAAACAACAACAAAAAACTGGCGAAATTGAAGCTTGTGCAGAAGACGGAACACAGCAAGAACGGCTGGAAAGTGCAGTACGGACAAACACAACACGGCACAAGTATAACAAAGAAATCACTGCAGTCAACTCACATACAGTAAGAGTATAATATTTACGGGCTGATGCCGTCTCTCTTGGGTTAGTCACTACATTCACATATACATGCTACAAACTCTTGCTGTAGGTACTTACTCACTTCACTGGGTCACATCACACACAGTGACATACCGTATTTTTGGGTGTATATCCCCCAATTGTATATCCCCCCAGTGTATAACCCCCCATTGGCAAAACAAATTTTGCCCAGTGTATATCCCCCCTGGTGTATAACCCCCCATGTACTGGAAGGTACCTAGCCTACCATGTAAGCTGGTCATAAGCTAACTATAGCTACTCCTACACCAAGCTACTATGCCTATAAGCTTAGCTGAGCATGCCTTGTACTAAAATAACCCTGTTTTGACCGCGATTATGCCCTATAACACGTACTTTTGGCCTCAAAAACATGCCTCTACACACCTCTCAAAAACATAAATTTTGCCCAGTGTACCGTATTTACCGGTAGATAACCCCCCCAATGCATAACCCCCCCCCCCCAATGCATACCCCCATATTGGCAAAACATAAAAAATGCCCAATGCATAACCCCCCCCCCCCCCTATGCATACCCCCATATGTACTGTACAGTACCTGAACCTACCTATGTAAGCTGGTCATATAGTACCCATAGCCACTCCCACACCAAGCTAAGATGCCTATAGGCCTGCTTGGGGGTGTATTGTACTAGAATAACCGTGTTTTGACCTCAATTATGCCCTAAAACACGTGCTTATGACCTAAAAAATATGCCTCTGCGCACCTCTCAAAAACATAAAAAATGCCCCATGCATAACCCCCCCCCCCCCAATGCATAACCCCCCCCCCCTATGCATACCCCCATATGGGACCTCTCAATTTTTGCATACCCCCATGGGGCTATGCACCGGTAAATACGGTATATCCCCCCATTGCATATCCCCCAGTGTATAACTCCCCATCAGACCTCTCGATTTTTGTACCCAAAAATACGGTATTCATGCTTCTTGCTATTCAGCCTTTCCAACGAGTTGTCTTTGGGTCGGTACCCGTGCTGCACAAGTCATAGACGTACTTTACTTCCCGCAAGATGTAAAACGCGGAGAAAAATCCGCAACAAAACAAAACTTCTCAATTTCGCAGCACGAGCAAAGCACAAAGAAAACTCGCTGGACACACTACTTGGTTGAAGTATGTAATATGGTACTGTCTAGCATCAGCATCAAAGAATCGATCAACATTCAACAGCATGCACGCTCAAGGCTCATTCACATCATCAGACTTGCGCTGGGCGTACCCATGGTTCGACCTTCAAAAAGGCATGGATACGTCGCGCAGCGCCGTTTCCTTCCAATGTAAACGAGCCTTCCTTCCAATCAAATAAAAGCGCCGCTGCTATTGCGACTACAAGTAGAGATTGCCGAATCCTGTTCATCCATGTCCATGGTGGCAGCAGCCATCAGCCACTGCGGACTGCCGCCGCCACTACCACTACCACCGGCCTTCGCATCGAATCCCAGTTTCCTGGCGAGCAAGAGACTCGCGTAGCTTCCGCTCGTGTTGAGCGCGGACTCGGAATTGCTCAGAGCCGCCGCCGCCGTCTCTGCGGCTCCGCCTACACTTCCGCCACCGCCTCCACTCTCCATCAGATGTCTGCCCATGCTCATGATTCCTCCAGTCTCCAGAGAGGAGGATGCAGAATGGCGCAGGGCAGTGGCGTCAGCGGAAACGCATCGGGCGGGCGGCGCTTGCAGTTGAAAGGACGCGTTGGAGGCGGCGGAGGAGCAGCAGACGCAGGCCTCGTCTGCCTCCTCGTTGTAGCCTAGATCCAGACTGATGCGGCGAGCGTGCAGGGACAGATTGGGGTCGCCCCGCACAGGAGTCTCCCCGGGCAGCTCCGGCTGTTCCGAGACGGCGCAAGGGTCGAAGGAGAGGATTTCCCGGGTCAGCGCTTCCACCTCCTCCTTGGTACCCGGCGGAACTGATGATGCGCTGTCCAGATCGCAACAGTACAGGCACTCCAGCCAGTCTTGTATGGTGGAGAAGGAAGGTCTGAAACGAACGAGGTCACGCGGGTGCCGTTAGGTATGTACGATTTACGCACTGGTATGGTCCCGCTGCAATACGGAGTTAGGTTTTCGCTGGCTAGGCAATAGGGTACTGTGGGCTAAACCCGGACACGGGGGTAAACCCGGACACCTAGCATCTCTCAGCAACCATAAGACCGATAGAGACAAGTATTCTACCAATCGCTTCCGTGACTCTCTCCTCTTTCAAATGAGCTACTATCATGTTCATCATTTGCTGAAGCGGCAAGTTCAGAAAAGCTTAGGTGTCCGGATTTACCTCGTGTCCGGGTTTACCCCCACAGTACCCTACAAGCTACAAAATACGTACGAACAGATCCAACACACACATATACATAATAAAGTACACACGTACATACGTACCGTAAATCCGGATCGACGGCGGCGGAGCGGAAAGCGATGTGGTAGAGGGGCGGCGGACAGTGGGCGCAGAACTCGGCGGCGAACTTGGCCTGATCCAGTCCGAAGTCGGCGGTGCGAGGCAGCACGTCCGGATCCGCCGCGCATCTCCCGATGATCTCGCACAGCGTCACCCCGAACGAAAACACGTCCACCCTCTCGTCGTAGTTGCTCTCCTATTCAAACAGACGACACAACGTACCTACGCTACGTATGATGTAAATAAGACAACGAACCGAACTGCAAAGAAAGGCCTACTACGCGTAAAAAATGGCATGACAGGTGGGGGTGACCCGAATTCACTACTGTCTGGCCAAAGAGAGTTCGCTATGGATGGAACTCAAGTCGTCTTGCGCAGTTTGAATGTACTTCTACAGAATAGGAATTCACGAAATATAAACACAACACAGAAATCCGCATTTGTGATTCCATTTTACGCAACACGACTTGAGTTCCACAGCAAACTCTTAGTGGTTAGACTATACTACTACTACTACTATCGATCTGGCTATTACCTTGAGCATTTCCGGCGCCATCCAATAAGGATTGCCGACGACAGTGTAGCGACGTCGACGCGACGCCTTCCGCCGGCTCACCACACGAGCCAAACCGAAATCAGCCACCACCGCAGAACCACACTCCTAAAGCATATACGAACGCACTCCATACGCATTGTTCTTGCACACACAATACCATTTCTGAGTTGACGTCGAATACAGCCTCCCGTTCTACCTGTACAAGTTCGCACAAGGCAAACGAAATCTTACTTCGCGTATGAGCACGTTTCCACTGTTGAGATCACGATGAATAATGTTCATGGAGTGCAAGTAAGCCTAAAACAATATCATCAGTCTCATTACAACTACTGCCTTATACCAACAAATCATACTCCAGTACACTTCCTTCCTGAAGTAGCACATTCATTCTTTATGCCTCGTTCACCATACTGTACGTCCGTAAATCTGTACATCCGTACGTATCTAGGAGTACAGGGCACCGAATGACCATGTACTCCTAGATACGTACGGACGTCACAGATTTACGGAAGTATGGACGTCTGGTGAATGCGACATTACTTCGTCTGCTACTATAGCTGTGCACGCATGCTTTACCATGCCAGTGGCAATATCTTTGGCGACATTAGTGCGTTGTCGATAGCTGAGCTCGATGCTGGCGTCCTCTAGTACGCGCTTGAGAGAGCCACCCGATACGAACTCTGTGATCAAATGCAGCTGCTTCTCCTTGTAGAGGATACCGAGGAACTTCAACACGTTGGGATGGTCCAGCTGGCGCATGACGGCCGCTTCCTTGAGAAACGTCCGCTCGTGCTTCGGATCGATACGGTAAAGACGCTTCAGTACCATCACTTCCCCTGTGACTTTGTGACGCACCTATGCATGCATACAATAACCCCCTCAAGCAATCTTACGGATACACCTACATTACCATACCGTATTCACCTGTGCATTGCCCCAAATTGAGAGGTCCTTATATGGGCCTATGCATAGGGGGCTATTTTCAGAGGTCCGCAGAGGCATATTTTTAGGTGAAAAGCACGTGTTTTAGGGCATAATGGAGGTCAAAACAGGGTTATTCTAGTACAATAAACCCCCCCAAGCAGGCTTATAGTCATCCTAGCTTAGTGTGGGAGTGGCTATGGAGAGCTATGACCAGCTCATATCGGGAGCTTCAGGTACTATACAGTACATATGGGCTATGCATGGGGGTGGCTATGCATTTGGCACTTTTTATGTTTTGCCAATACGGGGCTATGCATAAGGATGAGGGGATTCTATGCATGGGGCTATGCACAGGTAAATACGGTATCTCCCCATTTTGGGGCCCGACTATTATCATGCGGAATGGAACATACCATATGTACTGTACACGACACACGTACTTCTAGGTTAGAGTAGCTTACCTTGAAAACTTCACCAAAGAAGCCCCGTCCCAACAGTTCCTTCACGTCCAAATCGAAGGGAGTGAAGGCTCTGCACTCGTCCGCTTTGAACGAGACAGAACGCGTGAGATCTTCGTGTGCCGGCTGCTTCAGAGACGGAATCGGCGTACTACAACAATATAGCCTAGTACGCATATAGCAGCTAATGTTCCTTTTACCCTATTTCAGAAACAAAAACAAGTTATTTATAGAACTGCGCTGTTACGGGACGTGGCTGAATGTCCGCTCCTTTTCGATGAAGTGGGAGTTACGTCGGATTATTTATTCGAACTTTCGCAAAAATGGCATGCATCTGGGCGCAACCCGTAACAGCGCAAGGAGTGGATATCAGGTTTTCCCTCGTGAAGAGTCATACGACACCACAAAAAAGCACTATACGCACTGTACATGCATTCCGTACAAACTATAGCCTATAACTTCCTTGTTAGCCTATAACGTCTTGTATCTTTACCCCGGTTCGATGCAAGAGAGAGAGCTGGAGCGTCTTCGTTTGTAGCGACGCGAATCCTGCAGTCTTTTCAGTACCACTCTGTCCAGAGAAGAGGCAGCCGCAGTAGAAGTCCCTCCATCCACACTACTCCTGGTAGTACATCCTCCTCCGGGATGGGAGCACCTGAGTGAGCCAGAAGACGCGATGGAGAATCGTTTGCGGTGATGCGGATGGCGAACGCGAGGAAGCAACGCGATATCGTCCAGAGCCCCACTGGTTGCGAAATGCCTGCAATATCTCACAATATACGCCTATAGTCCGTCCAGCGAACAACCGCCTCAAGGACATTGCCCGCAGCGAAATATAGAAATCTACACGCGGATTCCTCCTCTGTGGGAGTATATGTAAGTTGCACAGCACAGATAAAGGCCCGAGACACTCTCGTTAGGCGGACCGTAGTCGATCAATATGTATTTTATACAATGTACTCAAGCTGCGTTCGTACAAAAGGAATACGTGCGGGCTGGGCACACATACGCCGGTTATTCACCTTGCTCCATAAGAGCATCTTGTCGTTTCGACCTCCCCGCCGAATTTGATTTTGCGTGTGTGTGATAACTACAGCTCAAAATTCGGCGTACTTTACGTAAAAAAATTGCTTCGGCGTACTTTGCGTGTGTGTGATAACTACAGCTCAACTTCGGAGAGGAGGTCGAAACGACAACTGCTCTACTGGAGCAAGGCGAATATGAACGCGACCTCAATCTGCGCCGCGGGGTGACCAAAGTAGATGGACGTACGTACGTGCAGTATGCACACTGCAACACGATAAAAGTATTTACCGCGCAGACTATGCATCATACGAGAAGTAAACTGAACAAGACATGTGCGTACAGTCACATATTACAAACCTGCTTATATGATGCGAGGATGTAGCAGCGGCAGTAAAGCTGCGACTCATAATGGAAGAGCCGGCCACTGGACAGCTACTGTAGTAGTAGGCGCCTTGGGCTCCGGGGTATTTTCGTTTCTTGGAGAAGTTGGTGCCGGAAGAGAAGTAGGAGGAAGAGGCGGAGGAGCAGCTTCCACTGCTTCCCTCTGCTGACTGCTGCTGAATCAGACGAATAGACTCCGACAGCTCCTGAAGAGTAGGAAACGGCTTGACTACCATGGACGAGGAACGCAGAGGAGGCGACATCAGGCCGAAATGAGAGATTCTTTGAGACCTGGAAGAACAAATGCAAGATGGAATAAAGGCTCATTGATGTAGTAGGAGGGAGACATGCGCTGGGCGTAAGTCAGCACACAAAGCCACGCTCCGGCGTACATCGCAAATTTCTATACAAGAATGCAACCGGCTTTTCAGCCATCAAACACTCTCCTCCTAAAAAGGATGTACAGCACGTACGTCGAGCGCGAAAATTCCAAGCACGTCTTGATCGTCCCGGTGACTAACGCGGCATAAATGACTCAATATGCAAAATCTGGACGGGGCACCGCAAGTACGCAGCACAATTATCACTGTAACGAACCAAAAAAACGTACATCGCAAAGTTGCGCAAACACAAAAAGCCCGACGTCCTTACGACACGTCATGGATAAATACGGTACGACATTTTGAAAAATAATGCCACATCGTCTCACCCGTTATCTTCATAGTGCGCCGACCCGGTGGTTTCTGCTCTGTTTCGTGAAGCTCCGATTGGCGTTTTGAATACCAACGCCTCCTCATCTTCTTCGCTCAGTTCAAGCTGATGAGCTTCTTCCATATTTACAAAAGAACGGCAGGTGTTTCACGTTGTTCCTTCTGCAGAACGTTTTCGTGCCCCATAAAGGCTCGTATCCATCGCGTTTTCCCCTGTCGCGATGGGTTGTTTTTCTCCCTGTCGCCTTGACAGCAAACGCCCCCAGGCTACGGATGTCTGCTTCCTCTCCGTGAAATTACGCAGGTGTAATTTCCTCTTTTCAAGTCACACGGCACTCTCCTAGCAAACACATGAAGCGCAGCATCTCCGACACATTTTCCACTGTCTCAACATCATTTTCAGCTGCGCCAGAGAAGCAGATTTTGATGAAATCCACTCACCTCAACTCCCTCTCCTTTTCCTTTTCTTCTTTCATTTCTTCATCTTCTCTTCCATGGACGTCTAAATAAATGTGGATTCCAGATTTATTTAGAGGTCCATGATACTTCGTCTTCTTCCATGTACTCCTAAAGAGGCCTCTCAGCAGGCCTCTCTTGGAGTACATGCTTATTCTCGCTCGGTCCGTCATGTTGAGAGATATCCATGCTCATAGACTTCGAGATCTAATAGAAAACGACACGACATCATTCAAGATTTTCACTGGTTTACGAGCGGTCGATCGTTGTTTTACCTCTTTTATTTTTCTTGATTGTCTTATCCATGGCGGCGAAGCCAGTAGACTACAGAAAGTGGGACAAAATTGAGATATCAGATGATGAGGACGATACTCACCCCAATATCGACACGCCTTCTCTCTTTCGCATGCGACATCAAACTCGACTGGAGAAGATGGCGACTCAAAAGCAGGAAAAGAAATCCTTCGAGGTCACTTCAAGACAAATATTGATAAGTGAGCCGTTGACTATTTTTCTGCCTATTTTAGAAGCGCAAGTCGCAGAACGAAAAAGCTCTTGTTCGGGTTGCCATCAAGCTCAGCGATTGCCACCTAACAGCAGAGGAAAGGGAGAAGCTGACCAAAGAGTTGGAAGAGCTGAACAAAGAAGCAGAACGACTGCAGATGGAAGGCGAACAAATTGCGACGAAGGAAAGATCGGAACCTTGGAACGTTGATACGATATGCAAAATGGTCTTCAGTAGCACTGTAAGGAAGGATAACGCTGTCCCATGGGGAAGTGCAGTAAGTAACGTGGCCGAATAACTGGGGATTGTCGACTTTTTCAGAGAGTCAACAAAGGAGAAGCCCAGCAACAGTTTGTCACACCTGCTTTGACCGAGAAGGACGAGGAGAAACAGAAGGTGAAGTGTCCCTTTTTCTCGGTCAAAAATGTTTTCATTTCAAGCCACTCTTTGACAATTACAGGATGAATTTCTGGGCAAGAACGATTCACTGATCGAGGAATTTGCTTTGATGAGCAAGCTAGAAGATTCGCATCAATTCCTTCTGCGTCACCCGCAACTGTGCTGCGATTGGACGCACGATTATCTGCTGGAAGCCTGTTTGGAGCATGAAGTCAATGGAAGGCGCAATTTGATGGAACATGTGGCGCATCAGACCTTGATTTTTCAGTCCATTCTATGCCTGGCCAAGGATCTCAACGCTCCGCCATATGCTGAAGAAATCATCTCTGGATTCTTTCGAAAGTATAGGCGCCAAAAGTCGAACCATTGTGTAATAAGTTGATTCGACGCAAATAAGACTATTTTTTCTTGGTTCGGTAGGATGAAAGGCAAAGGCATCTATCGCGAAGAACTGAACCAGCACTTGGCGACTTTCATTACGCAAGTCATCGAGAGAGGTGCAGTGGCCACTGCCAAAATCGAAGCACTGGAAAAAGAGAAGAAGCGTATCTCTCAAGTGGGACCTGGTGGCTTGAATCCACAGGAAGTGTTTGAGACTTTGCCTCCAGTAAATGAACTGTATGTAGACTCTTTTTTATGCATATCTTGATCAACTATGGATGTACTATTTTGAATGTATACAAGTACAGTACGTTCGCCTTTGTTCTGTAGGAAATGCAGCAATGCTTCAAAGAAAGAAATGAACAGAAACTGAGGGAACTGGAGGCAACAATGGATCCAAAGGAGTTTGGTCTCCATCTTGAAAGATGCATCGCTGCCGGGCTATGGGTTCCAACTGGAGAGAAGTGGCAGAATTTCGAAGCAAAGAACGAACCGGCCCCGACAGAAGAATGACAGAAAATTTTTGTATATTTTTGCATGGGTCGTAAAAACTGGTACGTTTTATAAAATAATGCTATTTGTCAGACATGACGCTTCACGTAGGTCTAGCAACAATAGCGTATTGTATTTTTTTAAAGTACATGCAAACGCCGCACGGAAATAAAAAAGACGAGAAAAAAAGAAGAGAAAGATCGAATAATCGAAGAAGACAAGATAGACAGAAGGGAAAGCGAGTAATAGCAAGGAAACGCATCAGTGGGAAAAGAACTGCTGCCACAACATTCAGGTAGGTGTACAGTTGCTGATTTGTTCTTCAGAGTCGTATTCTCATTAGTGGTTTATGTCGCGTTCACCAGTACACACGGCCGATTGGGGTGCCATGTACTCCCAGATACGTACGGATTTACGGACACTACAATGGATGTACGGATGGACGTCTGGTGAACGCGGCCTTACTCAAACCCAGTCGAAGTTTCTGGGTTTTGGGTTTTGAGATTGGATAGCCAAAACCCAAAACCCAATCTCAAAACCCAAAACCCAGGCTCAAAACCCAAAACCCAATGTTGGAGTAGCTGCGTTGTGGCCGAAAACCCAAAACCCAATCTCAAAACCCAAAACCCAATCTCAAAACCCAAAACCCAGAAACTTGGACTGGGTCTTACTCAAGGCCTTGATTTACTTTCCGTGTTTGATTTCTGGCTTTTGCAGCAGTGACATTGGGAGTGTACGTACATTCGGAAGCAAGATGAAATGCTGAAGAACATGATGGGAGCGGAGGAGAGTCGAAATTCTTCCGGGGATGAAATGGAGGCGGAGAAGGAAGAAGGATCGGACCACAATTTGTTTGAATACCAGAGCATCGAAGAAGACAACGAAGAAGAGATGATGGCGATCAATATGACATCATCTGTGGATGACGATTCTACAGTCTACAGTTCTAGTCTCACTGACGAGCACGACAGTCCGTCAGTAGTGGAAGATACGGATGTATGTATAGTATCAAGAATATACAATGGGGCTTAGGAAAAGAGTGGCTGACGTAAAAACCAGATAAATTTTGGTGCAAATAAGTTGGTGATGCCTCGTGTTTTATATCCGCATATGGTGTACGTACATACGCACCACTTAGCCTATGCTGTAGGTGGACGAAGTTACCACTGATATGGACAGCAATCATGGACTAGAGAGCGTGTTTCGCCGATTCGTGAATGACATATTTACCACTGAGGAGTCAACCAATGACGGGGAAGGAGAGCAGAAGGCAGATGGTGGTAGGAAGTCGGCTGGTGCAACGTTGGGGAATAGCATGAGAGGCGAGGATTCTTCAAGCCTACCCGACGGCATGTTTTACGAAGCTCCACGCTCCTTGCATCGCCTGTTCGATGACGCATTCTTGTGCGCTCACATTGGACAGGCCACGCAGAGCAATCCGTCATCAAGTAAGTAGTTCTCTTATCTGATTCTCAGGATTAGAAAACGTTTGACGAAAGGCCTATCATTACTTTGATTGCTGTGCCTATGTGTTTATACTGTACATAATCGATCTCCGAGCAACAAGCAACAATTCTTGTTGATAAACGAAACGGTAGTGTAGGCACGAAGCGAAGAATGACGTTCTATTTACGACCGCGCTTTGACAACCTAGAAAGAGAAATGAGAGCCATCCCGAAACCCATTTGCTGTCTTGTAAATCAAGCATATTATTTGTCTCTGCCAAAGGAAATACCATTGTAAAAGCATTTGTGGTGATAGCTCAGCTGCAATAGGGCGAATTTGATCTGGAATGGGCTCTCAACCTATTTTTGATGTCGCTTCAACATAGGCTGAGCAGCTCTTGGCCACCTCCCCTTTGACCCACGACTCCCGGCACCACCGACCCTCAAAAATGTCCTTTTTACCCGTTGGACATATCGCGACATATGTATATGGATGGATGCGCCTTCCTTCACTGTGTTTTTAAAAATTTTTAGTTTCGTGAAATTACCTCACTAATGGCGCATTTAGCATAAAAAACAAATTATGTACACAGTAAAGCAAAGCAAGAAATAGAAATTGCATAAAAAATGTACTAGCAACAACGAATTTTTGAAAAAATTTTGCATGCTAAAAATAATATAAAAAAAGTTAAAACTTCCCATATGGACAATTTCGTATTACGTCCAACGGGTAAAAAGGACATTTTTGAGGGTCGGTGGTGCCGGGAGTCGTGGGTCAAAGGGGAGGTGGCCAAGAGCTGCTCAGCCTATGTTGAAGCGACATCAAAAATAGGTTGATAGAGCCCATTCCAGATCAAATTCGCCCTATTGCAGCTGAGCTATCACCACAAATGCTTTTACAATGGTATTTCCTTTGGCAGAGACAAATAATAGTGTAGCGTTGGCGCGGCGAAAAGTTATTAGGTAGGGTACTCTGGGGTAAACCCGGACACCTAGTATATCTCAGCAACCCTACGACCGATTGAGAGAAGAATTCTACCAATTGATTCCTTATGGTCTACCATGTTCATCGTTTGCTAAAGCGGCAAGTTCAAAAAACTTAGGTGTCCGGGTTTACCCCGTCGTGTCCGGGTTTACCCCACAATACCCTACCTAATCTGTGTGAATATGCTCTTTTTTTCAGACAGTCTGCAGGCGGAGAGTACGGGTCTGCGGCGCTGGTTCGAAGGTCGTGCGTTGCGCGGGGACGCGAGCGTGCGCGTGAGTCAGGTGCGCGACGTGCTGGTGTCGCGCGGTCTCGCGCCTTCCTCCCGCGAGCGACTGCTTTCCTTTCTGAACACGGACGGCGCGGAACGCTTGGGCGTGGAGCAAAGCTTGCAACTGCTCAAACTACGCCATCTGCGACAGGCCGCCGCGCCCGCCCTCGACTCCCTACGCCTGTGTCTGAAGGCGGCGCGAGCCTCGGCACTGACCCCGAGTCAACTGGACGTGTGGGTAGAAGAAATGGATGATAGGAAGGAGCACGCCAAGCGAATTCTCGACTATATGCGCGCTGTGTCACCGCTGACGACTCAACTGCCCCAGTCGGCGGCCTGGCTACACTATCAGCAGCGCTTGGAGATGAGACTGGCAGTTCTGGACGCATGGGCCAAAGGATGGGCGCACAGGAGAAAGCAGAATAGACGGTCGACGGGAACGCATAAGGCGTGGGTAAGGGAGAAGGGAAGAATGATGAGCAATAGGATGGTGTAGGAAAGGAGAGGAGACGTGTATGTGTATGCAGTGTACTGTTGAGCGAGTGAGTTTGTGGGTGAACTCGTGACTTTGATGTTTCGGCTGGCTATAAGACTGAGAAGGGTACCTTGCCTTGCTGCCACGCCTCCTAACAACACAACTCGTGGATAGCTTGTGACCAAAATAGCTGAGTGCAGCAACACACCTCCAATCCAGTGCATATTATTGTACAGACCTATTTGACGCAACTGTATTGATTTCTTGGCGTGATGTATTTGTTTAGGCAAGCAACGCAACGGATGGCGAAGAGGACGCACTGGGCAACAAGAACTGCATCGCCTGGCTGGAGGCGTCCAGCGAGTCGGATCGTCTGTGCAATCTCACAGACGGCAACCCCGACACCTACTGGCAGTCCAACGGCCCGGCCAACTCCCACTGGCTCCGTGTACACCTGAAGGAGCAGCGACTTGTCACCAGGATGGCTGTAGGCGTGTCTGCGCAGGATTGCAGCTTCATGCCGCATGTCATCGCGCTTTCCAAAGGTACACTACCTACTATAGTCTGGCCAATAGCAGTTGGCACTTGGACTCAAGGCGAGTTGCGTAGTTTGCATGTATTTCTGCTAAATAGGAGTACACGAGGCGTGGACAGAAATCCGCATTTGTAAATCTATTTTACGCAACGCGCCTTGAGTCCAAGTGCCAACTGCTATTGGCCAGACTATAACAAGGAAACACTTCTACGTGCTGGCGTGCATGATGTGCATTTTGTATGGTACTGTTAGGTAAAGGCAAAGAGAGGAAGTAGAGTAGTACGCAACCCATTACTGCAATGCAGTGCCCGATTCTGCCGTAGCAAAGTTGCAAATCACTATCCTGATTGACACAAACTTGGTGTTCGATTATTTCGTTTTTCCTGCAAAAGCGTATTTTTCTGTCTGACCCACGTCCCAACTATAGTCTAGCCGCTAAGAGTTCGCTATGGAATTTCGTGTACGTCTACTTATCATCAGTACATGCAAAACTACGCAGGACGACTTAGGTCCCATAGCGAACTTCCGCTGGCCAGACTATGCCACTTTAGTAGTGTACGTACTTACTATCTATGCCTTCTTTCTTTCCCTTTCAGGCAACTCGGTTGCGGAGCTGGAGGAAGTGCAGCGCAGCCAAGTACCGGATGATTTCGAGGGCGAATTCGAACTGCGACCAGCCTGGACCGCTCCCGTCTCCATCCTGCAGCTGAACATTCGTCGATGCATGAGCGATGGATGCGACACCCGCATTCGCTCCCTCGTTGTCGAAGGACGTCGTCTTTGCCGTCCGAACAGACCCGGACTGCTGGAAGAGACCGGCCTGGAATGGCTCCTGGACTTGCTGATGGCCTTGGCCGAAACTACGGCCCAAATTTCCCCGGATTTCCGCCGCAAAGTGCTGGAGCTTAGTCGAAGAGCGGCGGCTAAGTTAGGCCCCTTCGCCCTCGCATCTTACTTCCGCGGGTCAGAAGAGGAAGAGACGGGTGGTGGGGCAACTTCGGACACGGCCCTGGAAAGAGTGGAGAAGTTCCTCACGAGTATGGCGGAGAAGGAAGAGGAGGAAGAAGCGAAGATGGAGCTGATGGATGTGTTGATCCGTTTGGCGGTGGCCAGAGGCTCTCCTGCGGCGCTTCTCAGGCTCTATGCCTCCTCCTCTGCCTCCGCCTCATTGGCGCTGCCTTTGGCACAGGAATTGCGCACAGAAATGCGGGCTGCGTACAGCGGGAAGGCGGAGACGTTGCCGCTGCTGCCTCGATGTAGAAGAAGACCCTCTAAGTCCGGCAGGCTTTCTGATTCTTTAGATGCTCTTTTGCCCGCCATTCTCTCTTGGAATTCCGATTCCGTGTTCAAGTCTGACGCCCCAACAGGGAAAGAGAGGCCGAGGATTCGGTTGACATTCGGTCTGCCTGGTGGAAGAGGCTTTATTCCTTTGTCTCTTGCTATCAGAACGAAAGGCAGCAAGTGTAGAGCGACGGGGCTGTGGGTAGAGGTGGAGGGAAGGGATGAAGATGTGGAGGAGGGGGAAGAGGAGGAGGAGGACGGTGAGGAGAAGAAGAGTCTGAGCATTCCGACGAAAATGCGGGTAGGACTGAGCGGAGTGTCGGAGTTGCACAAGGACTTGGAGCCGACAGCTGTGCGATTGCTGGTTGTGAAGATTTCTAGAATCAGCGGGGTCGGAGCTTTGGAATTGACGGGAATCAAAGTGGACGGCATTTTGCTTCCGAATGGGGACGGAGAAGGAGGGGTGGACATTGACGGCAACGATAGCGTGACTATGTACAAGTACTACCAGAACCGTCGACAGGGACCAAAGCAGAAGGAGGCGAAACCGAGGAAGGAACTGATGAAGCTGCCGCAGCGAATCGGCCTGAGACGGGCGGAACGGAATCTGCTGCCCAATGCGAAAGAGATGCTGCGAATGGCCTGCGTTTTGGAGCGGAAGAAAGTCGAGGAGAAGGTGCCAGTAAAGCTGTTCCTTTCTTGTTTGAAGAAGGCGAAAGAGAGACAGGGTGCGACGGAGGAGGAGAAGGAGGAGGACGTGATGCAGCTGCTGGAAATGATGGAGTTGGCCTACCGCTCTTCCCGTCTGCAGCAGTCGGAAAGCGAGAAAGGAGGAGCGGATGAGCTCCTGGCCTTGCTATTGGCGGAAGTGAGACAGCGGGGTCGCTCCAGTCACGCGGCCTACCGCCTCGTTCTGCTCTGCATCTCGCTCTTCTTTCCACAGCTGAGCGACAGGAGAGAGAAGCTCTTTGGCTTGCTGGAGAAGGATGCAGAACAGGTGGAAGAGGAGGATGGTCGTCCGATTTTCGACGCTCTCGTCGCTCATTTCACTGGCGAAGAAGACGGAGGAGGAGGAGACGACTGCATGTCTCTAATAGACATTGAAAGTGCGCAGGGTCTTTCAGAGACTCTGAAACTGGTCAACCGTTTGCTGTCTGTGGCGGCGCGACATGCAGAGAAGGCTGCAGTGATGGACAAGCCGGAAGGCGCGAATACACCGGACCGAAGTGAAGTGGTGTCGAAGCTTGTGAACGCGCAAATTCTTCTCATCTTCGTCTGGCTGCAGGAGCAGGTGCAGAAAGAAGAGACGAACAAGAAGAAGGGACAAACTTCCAGATCACCTTTTTCTGTGAAAACGGTCGGAACGATTCTGGGGGATATTTTTCGCTCGGCCCTGTGCAACTTGCGACAGCTGCTTACTCTACAGAAGGAGCAGAAGGTGGAGCTGCGAAAAGATCCGGGTCTCCTGTCGATGCTTTTGCTGCTTCTTCGCAGTCTGACGAGTGGTGAAGTGCGATGGGAGTTTGATTTTGGCCAGCTTGCGGGAGTGATGGTGCAGCTGTCAGAGACGATGGCAGTGGGTGGAGAAGAATGGGCTGTCGCTTCTTGGCGCGAGTTAGAGCAGACGAGTGGAGAAGCCAAATCGACTCTTGTGCCGGTAAAAGCAGGAGCTTTCAACAATTGTTCTCTTCATGTACAGTATGTGTGTGTGTAGGAAGGTACAGTACATGTACGTATGTATTCAGAGATTGGGAGCTGAAATACGGAAGCGGGGTTCGATGTGCAGTATGTATGTATGTGGTGTATGAGTATGTATGAGTACTTTGGAGTTGTTACGTACTCTATGTCGGGATATTCTCGCTTTTCAATAATTTCTTCGATAACTCGATCTTCAGGTAACGAAACAAAGGGGGAGCGCAGAATATTGACGAACATGTTTCACTCGCGCCTTTTATTAGGACAAGCCGAGTATTTGTTTGTGCAGTATCATGTACTGTGTTGTATGCACAATTCTGTAGCCACTGAATATATTTATGCACCAACTATGTAGAGTGCAACCGGAGGGTTGTTGTTTGTTTTCAGTTGAAGACATGGTACCTGGAGTCTGCGCATCCGTGTTGCGGCGGTGCGGATTCCACGCGCGCGGTTCGTCTGGAGTGCGCCGGGGCGACGGAGTGGCGGGTGGAGCTGGCGGAGCGCTGTCAGCTGTCCGAGGCGCGCGGCGATCGACTCACATTCACCGCCGACCCCTCCAGCGGACAGGTACACATGACATACCGTATTTACCTGTGGGGGCTATGCAAAAATTGAAAGGTCCTACTTATATGGGGCTACAGTATGCCTTTTTATTTATGTTTTGCCAGTTGGCGTAAGCATTTGAAGTAAAGAACGCGACCCAGTTGCCTTCAACCAGTCATTATATGTAGAATAGGATTGGTGTTCGACTATACCTTCCTTATCAGGCTTTACCCTATTTTACCCTATGCACTGTACTGTTTATGCATAGTGTAAGAATGTTGGTTGGCTTGCTAGACTATGACGCTGGTGGGAAAGGACGAGGAAGAAGAAGCTATTTTCTCAGCGCCAACCACGTGGACACTGGCGAGCAGCGGCCTCTTGGATGTGGCGTTCAGCTCCAAGGACGAAGCAGATTATCACGGTCGGCATACCCCATGGGGATATAGCTGCACGGTACGCTTACTACGTATATGCTTTGTCTTATCGTCGTGAGTTGTATCGGGCTTTCCATTCTCGACTCCAATCATCTCCATAGAACCGATTAGGCTAAAATTTTGCACTGGTATACCCGAAGATACCAAAATTTGGGACCTAATAAATTTGAGCGCTTTAGTCCCTCTGGCTGTAGGAATTCTAGGAGCATGCAGTTCATGGGGATAATAGGGAAGTGCGTTTGTAGAATGCGTAGCCATGTACGAATACAATGGTCAAATTTTGTCACAAGGTTTGATAGCTCTTCAATCACGTACCGTATATTGTTACAAAATTTGAACCTAATCGGGTTTTGGGGGTGGAGGTACAATATTCGTGATTGGAGTCGAGGCTGTAAAACCCTGTACAGTGCATACTATGTATGTACGAGCAGAAAATTCACTTCCGCTGAAGATGAGCGTGTCATCATTTTCACTTCTTTGCAGGTGACAGCGTATGGCAGGCAGGAAACTCCGCAGCTGTCCTTTTTCACGCACGCATATTTCCTGCTCGTATCATTGACCGGCCATCTATGCGCCAGGGCAGTGGCGAAAGCGAGACCCACGACCGGAACAACCGGAGGAGAGGCTGAACCAGATCCACAGTTGCTACATGCCGTTGCTTCTCTGGAACTGTCTGCGATATGGGAATCGGTGTTTCGAAATGGAACTTGGCGCTTCAAAGACGAGCAGGAGGACGTAAAATTGGAAAAGGAATTGAACGCGCTGCTCTTGGAAACTGAAATGAACCAGGAGGATGGAGACAACAAGGGGGAAGATAGCGAAGAAAACTGTCAAGATACGGATAAGTCTGACGAAGCAACGGAAACAGCAGCGTCGCTGTCAAAGCTGAGTCAAGCGTTACTACGTTCGCTGAGTGACGCAAAGGTGGCGAAGATTTTGGGCGGGAAAGTCATCGAGAGCGTCGTTCTGACTGTTTTCGCCGGCCTAATCTGGCATTCCGCCAGTCTGAGACGAGAAGTGAAAGAGATATTGACAGGTGCTGCAGATTCGAAGCATGTGAAATTGACGCCGAAAATGCTGGATACCTACAGGAGCTGTGCACAGCTGGGAAGGGAGCTGCTGCAAAAGAAGCAAGCGCTGGATGCGAACGCCAAGGAGAATGCTGAGGAGAGAGGAGGCGAGAAATGGATTCAGGAATGTCTGAATAGGGCTCGCTTACTGCTCAAGTACGCTCACGCCAAGGAGGAGGAGGTTACTGAGTTGTCGGTTGAAGCGGTGAAGGAGTTCTTGCTGAATGCGGTGTACACTCGCGATAATGTGGAGTGGGCCTACGTGCGCTGGGCACTGCGCACGGACTTGCTGGCCAGCGCTCTCTGCCTGGGCGCCCAAGTGTTGAAGCAAGCAGCGGCGGCGCGGTCGACTGATTTGGGCTTCGGCTTCTTGCGTTTGATGCTGCAACGCCAAGCGGATGAAGAGGTTTCTACGTCGGCCGCCGCGCTTATGAAGCAGGAAGAGGTGGCGTCGGCCTACGCTGACTTTCTTGTCGCGTTTCTCGCTTGTCAACCGCGAGACAAGGGCCAGGATGTGATTGGCGTGAGCGTGGAACGATGGCTCTGGTTGGTCTACCTTCAAGAACTGTTCTTGCTCTCTCCCCATGGCTTTTCTAGCCATTCAGCGGCCGAGGAGGCGCTGGAAAATGTGGTGCTAACGGCCTTTTCTCTGTCCCCGCACATGTTTCCAGCCAGTGAGAAGGAAGATGAGGTGACTGCATCGATTTCAAAGAAGAGGCAGAAGAAATGCAGCGTAGACTGTGGTAAAGTGATCAGCCGCGACGACTACCGCTCCTTTGTCGACTGGCTACAGGCGTGCGAGGGCGCCGGACTGAGCAAGCAGGAGTTCCTGAAGCAGTCGGCTGCTGGATCCAACTCTGCCGCTGCCGCTCTCTTCGCCGCGTGTTTCAGCGAGCGTCTGGGCTTCGCGGTGCGCTGCGGCGTGTGCGACGCGCTCCTGCCCTCCCACGTGCGATTCCGATGTCTGGATTGCCCGGTGGCGGCGGAGACGGAGCTGTGCAGGGACTGTTTCGCGCGCGGCGTCGCGCCCGCCCCGCATTTGGAAAGCGGGGGAGGAAGGCCGCACAGGATGGTGCTGTTGGAGTACCAGTGCGACGAATGCCGCGGCTTCATCCCTGGCAGACGCTACCACTGCGTGGACTGCGGCGACTTCGATCTGTGTCCGGGATGCCACAAGCTCGGCCTTCTACACGACCAGGCCAAGACGACGACGCACGATGCAAGTCATCGCATTCAGGTACGTACGTATTGCAGTGCGTTGTACTTACCTACTACTGTACCTTTTTCAACTACAACTGTACGTATTCGTATATCCTGACGGTTTTTGAATACGTACATGTGAGTATGAAGCGTATGATGCCGCATTCACCAAACCCCCGTAAATCCGTACGATACGTCCGATGTACATATCTTGAAGTACGTAACGGATATATACGGACGTCTGGTGAACGCGGCATGATACTGGAAAATTTTTTTGCACGTTTGTTGCAGAGAATCCCAATGATAGCTTTCTACCAGAAGAGTCCGGCTGTGGAGACGCTACGAAACTTTGTCTGCTGGCGGTCAGCCGCTCTTCTCTCGTATTTGCTGTGCAACAGAGAGAAGGAGGCACAAGCACCCACAATTCCTAAGCCGGAACTGATCCTCTGTTGCGCTCGAATGGCTGGATGCATGGAGCGGGAGCGCGCTCTCGGCCTGCTGGCACAACTCAGCATCTGCTTGCCTGCGGTTTCTGAAGAGGAGAAGGAGACAGAAAGAGAAGAAAAAGAAGAGGAGAGAAAGAAGAAAGAAGAAGACAGTGGCGAGGAAGAAACTGAAGACACAGACAGCGAAGAGGAGGAGGACGAAAGCAGGATGCCGCTTCTGTGGCGTCTTATTCGCCTGCTGGGCAATTGGATGGACGACGACCTGGAGAAAGATAGGAAGGAATCAGATGATGACGAGCTTCTGACCCGTCCGCTCCTCTCCTTTCTCGTCTCCTGCATACAAAGGGCTGCCGGATGGACGGAAAAAGGCGGAGAGCGAAGAGTACCAGAAGATCAGTTGGCACAGGCGATGACGCTGATGCGAAGATTGCTACCGCCTCGTTTGGCGCAGCTGATGCGCCTTTTGCCGTTGCATACGCTGCGCACACAGCCGGACTTGGGGTGGCGCCAGATGCGCAGTTTGAAGACGAATGGATTGACTGCGGCTACTGAGTTGCTCATGATGGGAGCTGGCGTTGAGCCGCGGCCTGCCGTGGGCTCTCAATTGAGCTTCTGCACGCCCGATTTCCCTCTTTACCATGGAGGAGAAGAAGAAGAAGGAGTGTTGCTGTCTTTCGCGCCTGAAGAAGCGCTGTGCACCGTGGCAACAACGAAAAGGCGCGGCCGTTTGCTGATACCCCAGAGAAATGTGGTATTTTGGGGTGAGGAGTTTGAAAATGGAAGAGGGGAGACGAGCAGCACGGAGAGTATGGTGAGAGCTGTGATGTCGCAGTCAATGGAAGATGGAGTTCCGAGAGAGCTGAAGACGACGCTGCTATTGATGTCGCTGGCAAGAGGCTGCGTGAAAGTGCGACCAAACTTTGACGAGTGGGTTCTGAGGTTGGCGGAAAGACCGACGGGGTTCGGACGGTTCGTTACAAGCGAGGTGAGCATTGCTACTGCTACAGAGCGACTGGAGGACGCGGAGATTTCCCTGGAATGCATATGGGCAATGGGCGTATTATTCGTGGTTAGTTTTTTTTATTTCACGCGAAAAAGCCAAAAATTGGGAAATCTCCTCATTCTCTCAGCAGTGGTGGTGGTGGTATCTGGTATGTATGTATTGTGGTGGTGGTGGTGGTATGAATATTTATTGCACCAATATTCGGGTGCTGTACTGCGTACGTACATGTGCGGTAGGTACAACGAGACGAAAATACAGCAAAAGTCATGACTGAATGTGATTTTGCAGGTCCTCAGTTGTCTTCTACTGCACTTGTATTCGGTGGCGCCGTCCAGGTTCAAGCGCAGCGTGTGCGGTGACGTTCAGCGGCGGCCGGACACGAAGATGATGCTGTCTGTGGACAACGTCAACTGTGAATACCCGGATATCGCCGCTCTTGTGCCTCCCAATCTCGCCGCTGTGATCTTCCGCCGCACTTGCTTCGGTTCCAAAAGCACGACTGACATTCGCCACTTCAGAAATACGGTAGGAGGAAGGACACCGATGTATTCATAGTCGTATATTTCAGGTACAGGAATGCGTGTTGTACGAGGCACCTGACCTACCAATGTCCAGCCAGAATTGACCATGACGATTGCGCACGTTGCGCTTCATGTACCGCTATTTTGCGGGAGTACGTACGTAAATTGCGCAGCAAGGGCGCAGGAACATGGGCAGCTAGCTACTACTGTAGTACTGTATTGTGTTGTGTAGTATGTACCAGTTGTGCTAAGAATTTATGGGTGGCCGCGAGCTGAAGCTGACCCCTTTATGTTACGTCAGTTCATTTTTCCTTCCCCCTTACCGATCAAACAAATGCACTGAATGAAAAGAGTCGAGTGCAATACAGAGGGGTCAGCTTGCGACCGCCCATAATTTTCCTTAGCGCAACTAGCCATTATTGTACAATTGTGCATTCACAAAGAACGGTATACTGTGTAAAGTACGTACGTAGCAATGTTTTCAGGTGGACTCTTACCTTCTCTTACGTTCTGCTCCCTTGCTGCCGAATTCGCTGTTTTTGGAAGCGGTAGAGACGGAGCGAAAGTGTGCGAGGACAGCGGAATCTTCGCGTCGATTCGCTCTTGATCAAGGAGCGCGTCCGCTGCGCTCAGGCTGGCCTACCGTACTGAAGCAGCATGGCCAGTTACTACCAAGAGTGGATAAAGAAGAAGAAGAGAGTGATGAGGAAGCGCAGCGCGCCTCTTCTCTGTCCATTGCGGAAGAGTTATCTGAAGAGGAGAGGAAGAAGAGAGGGGATGAGGAGGAGAAGGACGCAGGTGGAGAAGCGTCCGGAAACGACCAGTGCAAAGCGCTGCGCGCCCTCT
The DNA here is from genome assembly GCA_030247985.1 of Epsilonema sp. ZAB3_2. NCBI lineage: Eukaryota > Metazoa > Nematoda > Chromadorea > Desmodorida > Epsilonematidae > Epsilonema > Epsilonema sp. ZAB3_2. Next base: position 48,455 of record JASAMW010000277.1, read on the forward strand.
GTCTCTATCTGCTGCCCGACGCCAAAAACGACCCCGATCCACACGCGCACTGTCTCGCTCGGGTGTGCGCCGGTCTGTCGGTTTTGGCGGCTCGTCGCATTCTGCTCACGTGGCTGAGGAACGGAGAGAAGTTGCAACTGGAGCCGAAACGTCTGCTTCCCCTTCTGGTTCTACTCGAAGAGACGGTGGAGCTGAAAGAAGCCACTCGCTTCCTCCTGTCTCCTCACGGCGGCCTCATATGCAATTTGTACAAGTGTGATGGGGTGGCGGAGAGGCGACGTCTGGCGCTGGGCGCCATGCAGTTGCTCAGCGAAGGCCTGCCCTATACGCTGTGGAAACGAGTACCGGATACTTGGCGATCCTGCGAAGAGGCCCAGGTTATTATCCTATTTCTTTCATGCACAACATTACTGTACATATCTTACGTATGTGAGTATTAACACATACCGCGACCTGGCGTCATTGTTGGCAACAGATCGTTCAGTTGTTGTCCGTTTATATATGGGTGCGGTTTTGTTGTCCGTTCGTCAACAAACCGACAACACCCATATATAAACGGACAACAAACCGACAACAAACGGACAACAACTGAACGATTTATTGCCAATAATGTCGCCAGGTCGCGGTATGTGTTAAACGACCCGTTCCAATGGTCCGTGCACTGATGAATAGAGTGCGAAGATGTTGCACAAAAGTAGCACGATCCAGCGAAATATGGGTATGATGATGATGAATACGTATATCCTTTTTGTAGGTCATAGAAGAGGTGGATTTGGGCGGTCGAAAAGCGCCGGAGCGCCTGAGACTGCGGATGGTGGGTACGCCGGCGGAAGACGACGATTTCTGGCTGGTGAATCCGGAGCATGAGATACGAGTGGGCGAGGCGGAGCCGGTGGAGTGCGGACGACTGCAGCGGGAAGGCACCGCTGGCGTCCTCCTTCATCTGCCGAACAACGAGCAAGCGAAGAAGGAGGCGTCCGGGGTAGAGAGAGGGGAGGAGAAGCTGAGCCTTGAATTCCTCGCCACCAAGCAGGAATCGTCGGGCCTGGTGGACGCGTTCAAGCTGAACCTCACCTGCTTGCCGTCTGCCGCCTATTTCTCCGTGGGCCACGCAGTGGTTGAGAGTCTCTTGCAGTCTCTGAAGAAGCGGAGACACGAGACGACTGGCAGAGAAGAGGCATCCTTGCTGGAAGCGCTGTGGCTCTTTTGCGCGCATCTCGCGGCTGCTTGCTCCAGTAGCGAGACCCACCGTCTACGCCTCATCAAGTTGCTCCTGCGTATGTTGGAGCTGCAAAGAGAGCAGAAGGAGTTACCTCGGCTGAATCTGAACGCACTGGCGCCGTTGCTCAAGACTGCGCTGACTTTGTGGGAAGAGGAAGCGGAGAAAGGCGTAGTGCAGCAGCAGAAACAGTGCTGGAAGCTGCCTTCTGCGATGCAGCGAGCTGGCTTGCAGTTGGCTTTGGCGGCGGAGGCGGAAGAGAGGAGACGCGTCGCAAGGAAAGGAGGAGAATTGGACACGTCCGCTTACGCAATGGCGCAACTGACAACGGAGCAAAGACTGCGACTGGTGAGACAACTGGCGCTAGGATATCACGTGGTGGGATGCCTGGGAGCTGCCATCGGACAGCAGCCCTGCAATAAGGCGACGCTGGTCTGTGCGGATATATGGAGGCGCCATGATCAGGGTAGGTATTAGTTGTGTGAGAATGTACAGTACGTACGTGCAGGGCATTGATACACAAGTGCATACACATGTATGTAGAGTAGGTACTGTACATGTGTGTTGTTTTTATGTAGCTTCAGAATGTTGGTACAACTTATTGCTATAATGTGTGTAGCCTACAAGCCGCATCTGCGAACAATGCACTTAAATTGTACTATTGTTCATGGGTAAGTAAGTATGATATTGGAATATTTTTGATTTCAGAGCTAAAAGAGGCGGAGAGGGAAGATGAGGATGGGAGTGAGACCAACTCAGCTTTGAGTGACATCCATACCCTCTTCGACAACGCAGCTGCATCAGATCAAGAAATCGAAGTGATGAACGCAGTGTGGACACAGATGCAAATGCTAAGGGGTGGTGCTGCAGTGTTTAACTTCGACCATACGGAAGGGGCGATAGAAGATATTTCTGGGGAGTTTTGATAGCAGTACCGCGAGCCAACGCAAAGACAAAGACCACACGAGGAAAGAACGCGATAGCTACCAATAATGCTGTGCACTTACGATGGTATTTATATCAGTATGGATGTTGATCAGAAATTATTGCGCTACAGTGCGAGTGTACGTGATTCCGTAAATGCAAGCTCATGAAAAGTCGTCGATGCCATGGTTATTGCTGTGTTTGTTTTGTTTATCAAGCGTTACTCATGCAAACTTTGTACTCTGTACTGTAGGTATGTAACGTAAGAAAGCGTCGCTCTGGTCCATTGAATGTGACGGAACAGTTTGTTGGTTGCTCGTATGTACGTATTGTACGTAATACGTACATATGTATGCTGGTCTTGTCAAGATGGAATAAAGAGCTTTTGGAACGAGTGTGTTTTGTCTGCTTTGCTGTCGCGCCGTTTATTACAACGCGCTGCATGTGCATACTTTTGTTGGCGTTGGTTTGCCAAGTCTTTTCAAGGACGCATGTCCTTTCTCTGCTGTGTTTAGTGTGTGCTCTTAGACTTGCCATGGTTAGCTGAACACAGTGTACATAGTTGAGGGTTTGAAAGATGGCGATTTCAGCTGAGCCGACGTTCAGTTTGCAAGATTCACTGCCTTCGCTTCCGGTACCAGAGTTGGAAGCCACGTTGGAGAAATATTTGGAATCAGGTAATGAATGGGAGCTGCAATGCATACGATACAGTTCATTTTTGCCTGTGTATGTACTGTGGGATAAACCCAAACACGGGGTAAACCCGGACACCTAGTATATCTCAGCAACTATACGACCGATTGAGACAAGTATTCTACCAACCCATCCCTTCACCTCTCCCCTCTCAAACACCTACCATCTTCTTTCTTTCCTTACATAGAAAGTACAAACAAACTAACCAGCCCCCCCCCCCCCCCCGTACGGGTTTACCCCAAAGTACCCTATATTTTACAGTGCGTCCGTTCACGACTGACGAAGAATTCGCTCGAGCCAAGCAGCTGGTGGAGAGATTTGCCCAAACAGATGGTCCTATTCTGCAGAAGCACCTACTCAAAAGAGCAGCAGGCACTAGGAATTGGGTAAAGAAGACCTCTTTTGAGTTTGCGACTATGCAGGTGGTGTATGTTTTTTTGGACTGCCTTTGATTGGTGGTATTTTTTAGCTGGAAGAGTATTGGTATGATGCTGCCTACTTGGAAGGTCGTTATCCTTCGTATCCGTTTGTAAATTTTGGTGGCTCATCGCCGAACTTCGCTGTATTTCCCCCACGATTCGATTGTCAGTTGGACAGAGCGGCCAACTGCACTCATTTGATCATGCAATACTGGAAACTCATCAGAGAGTGAGTACACACACACACACACACACACACGGTACATATACAGTTTATGGCCCATTCACATCGGAGGCACACGCAAAGGTATGGATAGCCATGGATGCGCCTTGCGTACGCCAAGCGCATTTCCTTCCAAAATGTGAATGAGCCGTTAATCAAGCTGGTGAATGAAGAGATTAGTGGTAAATGAGGATGGTGAAGAACTATGATTACGATGGCCAGAGTTTTTTTTAGGGAGAAGCTTCCTATAATGCGCAATAGGGCATTGGGCAATATTCCCTGGGACATGAGCCAAGAGCATTACTTGTTCAACTCATGCAAGATACCAGGACTGCACAAGGATCGATTGCAACGTTGGTTCAAAACGGGTAGGTATGATAAGTGCTCCGGTAATTCGGGCGGCCCCCATCCTATCTTCTGTTGGCACATTGCACTTCCTTGCCTACTGTACGTACATGTAAAGGTTGCACAGTTCACTGATTCGCCCTTGCTACAGTGCAGATAAGCCGGGGTGCCCTCGTTTACCCTGCGCTATTCTACGCTATGTAGGCTATATCCTACGTACATACATATAATAACCAGTGATTCCTTGTCTGTTCTGCTCCATACCACTGTACTGTTACGCCTTTGCAGTGAAGGAAGGTTCCGCGCCTTCTCACATCGCAGTCTGCTGCAATGGGAGACTGTGGCGGATGGAAACGCTGGAAGCGGACGGAAACCCGCTGCCTCCCGTACAACTGAAGGCCGCCTACCAGCACATATACAGTCAGAGTCGCCAAGGGCCAGCCGGCAGTTTCCTCAATGCCCTGACCACCTGTGACAGGAGCAGCTGGTACCAGATGCGCCAGCATATTCTTGGCTTGGATCCGTCCAACGCCGAACTGCTGTCTCATGTGGAACAGGCTGTTATGGTCGCCTTTCTGACGGATGATGCGCCTCCTAGTGATAATGAGGTATGTATGTAAATGCGCTTTTGCCCGTACTGCGTAAAAATTTTTCTCCCCGTTTCGTTTAGACCTACTAGAGATGTAACAGGGGCCCCGGCTCCGGCTCCGGTATATCCCGGCATATTTTTGGACCCGGCTCCGGTACCGGATCCACGGTCTATCTTTTTCACTTTTTTCTTGCTGACTGTCCTTT